>SNQJ01S0102623.1:55617-68114 GCA_010110895.2 Picea sitchensis
AGGACCAAATCCCCTTTTGCGGATTGGTCATAATATAATTGTAATAGGCAAAAGAAGAAGTCGACCCCAGAATATATCAAAGAGGCCCCGGAATATAATAAAGGTGGTTATAACCACCCAGATTAAGAAGTCGGCCCTGCCAGTGAAGAGACACTTCACACGTGTCAGATTAGTATAAATAAGAAGGCTAGCGCCTCACTTAGACACACCTCACTTGCTCATTGAGAGACAAGTTTCAAAGTTGCTATTGGAGAAGAGAGAGAGAGAGAGTGGCGCATCTTTGGGAGAGGATCTTCTGTATTAGCTTGAGTTATCTCCTGGCATTGTATTGGCTATCTATAATAAGGAAGTTTTGCTCGGTTTTCTTCCCCTAGAGGGTTTCCCAGGATAAATGGTGTGTCTCTTGTGATTGTGTATTTCTCAGTGATCTTGTCTTATGTTGTTGTTATCTATTGAAATGCAAAGAACTATAATAATGGCTTAAACATTAACATGAAGTACCATTTCGACTCTGAATTCTCCCTTCTTCTTGCAGACAATCATGCCACAACCTTTCAAAGTCTGGCTGGTTTTCACGAGCATTTATCCCGGCCAGAAATGTCTCCCAAGAAGATGGAAGACCATCCACAACAGTCTGGATGAGATCATCATCATCTACCGTTATACCAATGACCAACAGTTGATCCCTTAACTGAGAGATCTTTGTGAAGAAAGAGGCTACAGAGTCATCCTTCTCCATCTTGAGAGTTCAAAGCTTATTCTTTAGAACCCTCTTCTGACTAGGCGCCTTCTTTTCATACAAATTGGATAGAGTGTCAAAACACTCCTTTGTAGTCTTCAGAGGTGCTATAACAGGCATGATATTATCTTTGACTGACTCAAATATGATTCGCTTTGCCCTTGCCTGGTTCTTCTTGAAGGTTGTCCTTCCTGCATTGGAGGTGGGCTCTCCTACTGTATTGGTCACAAAGTTGTCCAAGTCATATTTTTCCAAAATATTCAGGACTCTGGCTTTCCAAACATTAAAGTTTGAAGCCCCTTCAAGTCTGTCCTCGGGCCTTACAGAAATGGAAGACATCTTTGCAAGTACTGTGCTTGAATCACTTCTAAGGATCTGTGCAAGCTCTAGCAGACTACAGAACTTAGCTCTTTCACGCTCTAGAGCTCTAATACCATGTTAATTTTTCAAACATAAACATATACAGAAGATAACTGTAGTGTTCTTTTAAAACTTTGGCAAATAAACTGAAGCATAAGAACAATCATTCACAGAGACACAAGTATTTATCCTAGGAAACCCTCAAGGGGAAGAAAACCCAACAAACTTCTGTGATATATTAATCAGTCAAACAAGTACAATGAACTGACAAGACTCTTCTTAGAAATAGCACTAAGACAATAGTTCTTACTGTTGTTACATAATTGTTTTATCGCTGCTTGTTGGCTGCCCCAATCTTTCCTTAAGGCTGTCTCAAAACTGCCTTTAGTTGCTGTCCAGAATAAGCCTTAGAACAAAGTACAATTGTTGTCCAGAACACGCTTTATTTGTTGTCCAAAGCAGCCTCAGAACAGAGTATATTTGCTGCTCTAGAACACTCTTTATTTGCTGTCCAAAGAAGCCTCAGAACAGAGTATATTTGTTGCTCTAGAACAGAGTCAAGTTGTTGCTCTAGAATAGAGTTAACAGTTGCTACAGGATAGAGTAGACGGTTGTCCACCAGAACAGAAATATTCTGTCTCACAATAGAGATATCTTATCTCCTAGATGTTGCCTAGAACAAAGTAAACAGCCTTTAGAAATGAGCCTCCTAGCTGCTGCCCAGAATACCCTATGTTGTTGCTCCCTCAGAATATATAAGCTGCTACATAACTGATGTAAAACTCATATGAAAACTGATCTAGAAACTGATGTGAAAACTGATGTGAAGACTGATATAAAGAGAGGGTGCCTCCCTCTCTTTATATAGGATAGAGTCTAGGTTAGGTAGCTTTAGGTTAGGGCCACCTCCTAGGTTAGGATAGGATAGGATTTAGGTTATGACAGCTAGGTTAGGGCTGACCTAGGTTGACCTGGAAAGGGGGCAGCTTCAGGACGGCTAGCTTGAGAAGGGTTGCTTGGAGGCCAGCTTGGAGGGCTGCTTGGAGGCCAGCTTGAGGAGGGCAGCTTGGAGGCTAATTTGAGAGAGGGTAGCTAGGAGGGTTGCTTGAAAAGAATAACTTCTGCAGCTGCTCAAAATTCAACAACAACTTCCTCCAACAAGCTAAGTACGGAGAGGAGAGATACAATGATGTGATGTGATGATTATGAGGACTCTCTCCTTCTTCTATTTATATGAGAGGTAAGGGTGGCCAACAATAAAATGTGGGCCTGTTATCGCACAATTTGTACTTGCCCAAAGCCTAAGGCAAGTGGATACAAAATTAGCGTAACTGGGAGTGACCTATCACTATCATCTTAATAGGAAACCCCTTTCTATTTTGGAATATGTCAAGACTACCCCAGGGGAGACGTCCCCAGTGACCTGAGGGTTTGAGAAGGCCAAGGCAAATGATATAAGAAAGTCCCTCCCCTCTCACAGGTCACTCAAGTCAAAGGGTTCTTTATGTCTTATAGAGATGAAGCAAATGAATGATGTTGTATACCTGCCCAGAACAAGACAACAAAATGGAAAAGGGCACTCTCCAAGTATCAAAATGATATTAGTGCTTCATAAGACAATGAACTCTTAAGAAATGTACTAGCTGATATAGAATTGCAGCAATATAGCAGTTTATAACAACAATAATAGATTTGCAACAACCACAATAATTATGCTTCAAAATGTTTGATAAAAGACTTGAAATAATAGCTTTAACTAGGCAAATTGATAATAGATAGTCACAAGCAGTTTTAGCAATGTCTAGCTAGCATAACATATCACTCTTATGGTTAATTTGTTGTTGTTAGATGGCTGTAGCAATCTTTTGCAACATCAGCAAGTAGGTTAACGATTTACGCTAATCTAAGGTTAGTAGGAGTTAGTAGGTGTTCAAGAGAAGATGTTCTGAAAATTGTTTGATCAATCAACACTTGTAATGGGTAGACTAGTGCCTTCTAGGGTAATGGAGTCAATGATGGCAGCAGCAACTCTTAGAGGAAAATAGCAATGATAATATTTAGCCAAAGGGGATGGAGAGGATGAGAGAGGTGTTGGTATCCCAAGGCCTCAAAAATCCAAGTCCTAGAGATAATTGCTAGAAAGTAATAAAAATTAGGCCCTGGCGATTTCTCTTTTCCTTAGACAAATTGAAATAAAATATGCAATAGGCAATGAAGTAAGGTTACTAGAGTGTTACAATGGTAGGGCTCTAGTATCTAGTTCTAGATAGGTGCCTTTCAAGAAATCTTAGCAAGTGGAAGGTTATAGAGAAAAAGATAGTAACATGTCTTTCTCCTAGGGTTTCAAGCAAGCAATTTCTTAATCTTTGACATGAAACAAGTAAATTCACCATAAGCATTCATTCACAATAAAGAAATGCAGATTTTCTACTTACTTCACCAAGAATAATCAAGCATAAACCCTAGTTGAAGATCCTCCACATGAAAATTTGCCAAAATACACCAAGATTTGTCTCCCCAAAAGTTGCGCACCACTTAATTTCAGCCAATACCCCTTAAAGAGGGCCGAATTTCAGACCTCACACTTGTGTGATGAGTGAATCATGAAAAAATGAGACTTTTATCTCTCTATTTATACAATAATTATGACCTTTAATTAAAATTAGGTCATCAAAAGGCCGACATGGCCAAGTTTCATCAAAAATCCAATTTTTACATAAATGTCATTAGTTAAACCCTAAAATCACTTTTTAGAGGTGACGTCATGCCCTTCTAGGGTGACATTGAGCCTCATGGATGGAACGTTGGGCCTCATCTGCAAAACGTTAGGCCTCCCAAGCCCCTGGATGATGCCACACATGCCAATTAGCACACAACTGCCTCCATAATGCCAATCCTGATGCTGGGTGACGTCTAGGGTCACAAAGGTGACGTCATGGGCCTCCCAAGGCCAACGTCCAAGTGGAAGAGCAAGATCCCTCTGGGTCTAGGTCTGCCAAAGCGTCTTTGGTTAAAAGTCCTTCTTTCTTCGTGGTGCAAGTCTCTGACATCCATCTGCCCCTGGCTGGGGTCACAACATCCATCGGTGAGCTTTCATCCCCATGGAGGTCTGAGCTAATCATCTCCCCATATGTACCTGTCCACCGGGCAAGGTCCTGTAGCAGCAGCAAGTACGCCCTCCATGGCCTCATAAGTCACAAGGATCATAGCAATGTCAATCACATCCAATAATCAAATGACCCAAACATGTGCATCAAACCCCCCTTTACCCAGACAAATGCTCAAGGACGTTATGCAGTGTTATCGCACAGTTTGTAGTTTGAGTAAAGGACGGGTGAAAGAAAGGCAAACTGGCGAAACTGAGACTATCCTACCACTGTCACCTCAATGGATAGATCTTTCTGTTTAGGGTAGTAGGCCCAAGGGAGACATCCCCGGTGACCTGGGGTTTTGAGAAGGCAAAGGCTTAAAAGGCTAAGTAAAAGTTTCCCCCTCACAAGTCACCACTGATCAGAAAGTCCGGCTAATCAGCCAATAAAGATAAGTAATAACCAAAAGTGTACCTGCCCGAGACAAAGCAACAAGAAAACTATACATGTGCGAGATCACTTGCTGGTTAGTACTTCATATAATCAAGGACTTCTGATATAAAGCAAATGACCAATAAGTAATGAAGCAAACCAATGATTTAAACTAGCAATGATTACAATACATCACTTCACAATGAGTGCTAAAGAAGCTTCACAATATGCAATGGCAATTTATCATCAATGTAACAATACTAGAAGCAATGCTTTAGCCAATCTCTCAATTTCTTTTAAAGATACAATAAATGCTACAATGTATAAAGATAACTCAAGTAGATGACGGCAGCAATATGGTTAGTAAGTGTTATTCTAAGCTAGGGCTAGAAGGATCAGTAGTTGTTCAAAGTATTGGATGTGTGTATGATCAAGGTACTCAACATAGAAGGTCTAGATCAGTGCGCTATTAGGGCAAATGGAGTCAAAAAAGCTGCAAATGTTGAAAGGCCGAAATGATAGTGATAGGGCTAAAGACAAGAGGGTTAGATGTTGAAGTGTTGCTAMGGCAAGGCCTCAACAATGAAACCCTAGGGGAGAAAGGCTCACTAAGGTGTAGAAACCCTAGGCCTTAGTGCTTTCTCCTCCTTCTTTAGCTCATTAACAAGATAAAAACGGCTAGCTTGAGTAATAAATGCTATGGCTAAGGACAAGAGAGTTTAATGATGAAGTGTTGCTAAAGCAAGGCTTCATCAATCAAACCCTAGGTGAAAACGGCTCACTAAGGTGTAGAAACCCTAGGCCTTAGTGTGTTTTCCTCCTTCCTTGCCTCAATGATAAAGTAAAACGRCTAGGCTARAAGAGTAGAGGTAGAGTGTTGCTATGGCAAGGCTCTATCTAACTTCAACAAATYAAAATKGCTTTTAGCTTAACTTAGTAGGGACATGAGACAAGGACACCAACATGTGCTTGTCCCCTAGGGTTTAATCCAGCAAATTATAATAACAAAATGCAAGTAAACAATACCATAACCATTCRATAAAGAAGTGTTGCAGAAATTCACTTACATTAACCAAGAATTCATATAGCCAAACCCTAGTTGTAAACCYTCCACCAAGAAAAATGCCAAAAATAGCTAAGATAACTCTTCCTTCAACAAGTGCGCCACAATTTCAGCCACAAACCCTAGAAGAGGGCGCAAATTTCAGACCTCACCAAGTGGTGAGTCAAAGATGATGATCAAAATGAGAGTTTTAGCTCTCTACTTATACAATACCAAGTGACCTTAATAAAATTTAGGTCACCAAAAGGCCGACAAGGCCAAAATACCAAATAACATTGTTTTACATTAAATATCATAAATTAAACCCTAATCAAGCAAAAGTAAGACGTCATGCCCTTTCTAGGTTGACGTTAGCCCCTTTTAGGGCAGTATTGACCTTCTATTGCAAAACGTTAGCCCTCCTTGGGCCTCTCCAAGCTGCCACACGTGCCACAATGCCATAACTGCCTCCCCAAAATGTCCACAATGATGGATGACGTCATGGGCATCTTGGGTGACGTCATGGGCCTTCTAAGGCCAACATTCCAGTGGAGAGGGCACAACCCCCTAGGTAAGGCTCTGCCAGGGTGCCTCTGTGGAACGTCCTCCTCTTCTCTGGTGCAAACCCCTCTATCCTGTCTCTGCCCCCTGCTGGGGTCTCAGCATCCATCTGGTGGGCTCTTCAGTGCCATGGAGGTCCAAACTTATCATCTCCCCATGTGTACCTGTCCAATATGGTACCTGTTCGTCGGGTATGATCCTGCACATCAACAGATACGCCCTGCATAGGCTCATAAGTCACAGGGATCATAGCAATGTCAATCACATCCAATTATCAATTTTATTAAACATGTGCATAAAACCCCTTTCACCCAGTCAAGTGCTCAAAGACATTACACAAATCTACAAGCTAAGTTTGGAGGAAGTGACAGGGCGTCCTATTGGGCTAGTGTCCACTGGAAAAGGGATGTTTCCGGATGAGATCAAATCCAAGTCATGTTAATGGGTGAGGTGTATAAGGGATGTCCTGACAAGGGGTGCAGTGATAGCAGGGAAATGCAAGGCTTACCTGTGGGTGCCTTTGTAGAAGGCAAGTTGCACCTGTCTTGGATGCAAATGTTTCCAAGCCGATTCATGCCTTTTATTCTTTATTCTTTATTGTTTTTTCTTTCAAGAAGCTAATCAGGGGACACTGCCCTAGCGTGGTGACCAGTGGTGGCAATGTTACCCACAAGCACTTTCACGGAAATGAGAAGGTTGGCTCGTGATGAGACCCCCTTTATCTTGGCCATGCAACCAAGAGCCACTACCCTGGCGTGGTAACCAACTGCTAGTAGTGTCATACCGCTAGATGCCCATGGACCTAATAGGTTGGCTCGTGATGAGACCCCCCATCCTCTAACTAGGTCTTGTTTTATTATTTTTATGGGTCCTTCTTGTTTCTTGCTGAGAAGCTTTTTACTGCTCTCTCGAGGATCCTTGGGTGAAGCATCTTGAGGTTTTATTTTTAGGCTTTTATCTTTTGCCAGCTGCTTTTACCTTCTAGGCCTTTAGCCCCTTCTTTCCACAAGGCAAGGTGCAACCCTTAAATTATTGGCCAACCCAATGCTCGAACCAATGTAATGGGATGGATGAGCGAGAAGTAAGATGAAAAGTGGGAAGTATGACGGGAGCAGACGATGACTTTTCAGAAATCCCCCCCAGTGGCAATTCAAAACCTATGGGCACAAGCTTACTAGGGCATCCTGCCATTCCCCCTAGACATGGTCAAGTGGATAAGTATAAGATCCAAGCACCCGTTATAAACAAAAAGAACTAAATGCACATATTCAAAGGTTTTGAGGATCAGAGTGACACATACCATGATACCCGGATTCATTACCTCATGGAGCAAGATCCATCTCTGCTACAGGACCAAGCCGAGGTGATGGATGTTGTTGCTGCTGACAAAGTGCAGGCGTTGAAAGGAAGAAAAGATGGGCCCTCCATGGCCATGCTCAAGTCGATCTGGCTCTCGGTACTCCATGTCTAGGACCTGTGGGCCTCGAGATCTCATAGTTATCCCTAAAAGTGGGGGATAACATGCAGCTTAACAAGTCAAGTTTGGAGAGGGTCTTGGGATGTCCTATTGGGCCAATCCTCCTCAAGTTTGGGGTGTTTCCCAGGTGAGAGCCAATTTAGATCATGTAAGTGTGTGAAATGGTGTAGGGGACGTGTTTGGGCAGAGGGTGCAGTGATAACAAGGAAATGTAGGTCTTGCCTGTGGGTGCCTCTGTAGAGGCGAGCGGCACCTTATCACTGATGCCATTGTTTCCTAGCCCATTCAATTCCTTTTAATCTTAGTCTTATTGCTTTTTCTTTTCAAGGGAAAAGCTGGAGGACACTGTCTTGGCGTGGTGACCAGAGGTAACAACGTTACCCACAAGCACTTCACGAAAATGAGAAGGTTGGCTCGTGATGAGACCCCTTTCTCTTGGCTATGCCACCAAGAGCCACTCCCCTGGTTTGGTGACCAGATAGATGGTAGTGTCATACCGCTACATGCCCATGGACCTAATAGGTCGGCTCATGATGAGACCTCCCATCCACCAACTAGACCTTGAGTTTTGTTTTATCTTATGGGTCCCCTTTTCTTACTGAGAAGCCTTTTATTGCTTTCTCGAGAATCCCTGGGGGAAGCATCTCAAAGGTTTTATTTTGGCTTTAACTCTTGCCAGCTACTTTTACCCTTTGGGCCTTTAGCCCCTTCTTCCCACAAGGCAAGGTACAACCCTTCCTAGTGTGGCAAACCCAATGCCTGAACCAAGGTAGGGGAAGATGAAAGGGATAATGATGAAAAGTGGTAAGTATGGGAGGAAGGGACGATGACCTTTCATAGACCCACCCAGGGGCAACTCATCCTAAAGGAGAACCAACTTACTAGGGCATTACATCACCCCCCGGGTATGAACAAGTTAAAGAGCATAATTTCCAAGCAAACGTTATGAAATAAAGGAGAGTTCAATGCAACATATTCAAATGCTTTGAAAATCAGAGTGACACATACCATGATACCTAGACTCATTACCTCATAGAGCAAGACCCACTGCTACTTCAAGACCAGGCTGGTGGGATGGATGTTGCTGCTGCTGACAGACGGGCTGCACTGAAGAAAAGGTAGGCCCTCCAGGGCCAAGCTCAAGTCGTCTAGCTCTCGGCACTCCATGTCTAGGACCTGTGGGCCTCGAGACATGATCTCCTCAGTTATCCCTAGGATAGGGGATAACTAGGCCTAAGCCCTTACAAGCAATCTACAATAAACACTTTTAGGCCAACACAAGTGAAGTGCTCCACTCCAAAGTACACATGTCATCCTCCAAGGTGATGTCATACATAATAAGGGCTTTAGGATGATGTAGCTACACAAGGTAAGTTCACATCCCTTCGTTGCAAGCCTCCACGCACTCCATTGATTATCTTAAGCAATGTACTCCATTGGGTTAGTTGCCCTTTGCAAGAACATTGTTGTAGCCAAGGTGTCCCCGATCTAACTCCTAGCCTCCAAACAAAAATCCAAGCAACCCGATGCTATCTAGGGCCTGATGCCCTCCTCCAAGATGCACAATGCTCTTCCTAAGTGGGGAATTCTCCAAGTAAGTGAACTCTCCATGTGATCACAATGAAGGGTGTCCACCAATTTGTCAAGAGAACTCCAACGCCTAAGGGAAGAATACCAAGATAGCACCTATCTGAGGTCAAGCAATCACTAAGCAAAGCTATATCCATTGTACAAATCCATCACGGAGCATCTCCCATACACCAATTCATCTCGAACCATCCAGGTGTTGAATATACATAATGTACCCCAAATGTCATGAAGCACCCCAAACATGGTGTAAACACTTTCGTAGTAACTCGAAAAACTAACACTATCAAGCGTCAAGAGTGATCAAATCTCTAGAAGCACAAATATTTTGCAGAGTGCAAAACTTTGAGTAAATGTTTGCACTTACATGGATTTGATCCATCTCTACACTTGATAGATCCATACTTAAGATGGACCTAGATTGCTTTATCCAAGCAACCCCATGCTATCTAGGGCTTGATGCCCTCCTCAAAGATGCACAACGGTCCTCCTCACAAGTAGGGCGTTCTCCAAGCAAGCGAACTCTCCATGTGGCCATGATGAAGGGCGTCCACCAATCTATCAAAAGAACTCCAATGCCCAAGGAAAGAATACTAAGCCATCACCTATCTGAGGTCAAGCAATCACTAAACAAGCCATCTCCATTGTGCAAATCCATCACAGACAATCTCCCATGCACCAATCCATCTTGGACCATCTAGGGGTTGAATATATACCATATACCCTAAGTCTTATGAAGCACCCCAAACATGGTGTAAACACTTTCAGAGTAACTTGGAAAACTAACACTATCAAGCTTTGAGAGCGATCAAGTCTTTGAAAGTGCAAATGTTTTATAGAGTGCAAAAATTTGAGTAAATGTTTGCACTTCCATAGATTTGATCCCTCTCACTTGATAGATCCATGATTTAGATGGATCTAGATTGGCTTAATGATGTTGTATTTTGTTATTCTATTTTTATTCACTTGATTGTGTATGTATTTTGTTGTTATTTTTGAGAAAAGAGTCAAGTTTGGTCAACTGGAAGGCTACCAATGGCCTAGAGGTCGTTAATCTTTTTCCCAAAGTTGCAAATATTGTGTTGGCAAATATATCGCTGAGTGTTCAAAAAGAAACTTATTAGCAACATTAGGGAAAATATCGACAAACTTATAAAAATACAAAAATATTCATTTTTCTTTCAATATTTAAAAGGGGTAATAGTGACTAACCCTTGTTGTTCTCAATCCCATACTTTCCCTTTTCAAAATGACCAAAAAAATTCCACTCTCTCCCCCCCAAAAAAAGAAATTATTTTGAATCAATTGATATTTCCATTATCTTGCGATATATTCAAAATTTGAAAAATATTGTGATATATTAAGGCGATAATATTGCCACCTTGGAGCAGTCCCTTTTCTTCCCCAAAATTTTTGGATGGAAGGTAGATTGACCGCTAGCTGCAAGAATGGTTGGTGATTTGCTCCCTCAAATTTGAACTTGTGACCTTTTGGCAATACACCTTGAAGCAAGTGATCTATAATTTGAATGACATGTAGAGGGCTCTTCCTCATGTGCTTTTTGGGCCAGTTTCAGGACATCTCGTCCAAATTCTACCTCATGGAGGTGATTATCAGACCAACAGTTCTCTATGGCTCCGAGATCTGGGGGTCGAGCTTGTTACAAACAGATTGGGCCTTTATCGCACAGTTTATAGTTATGGTAAAAGATGGATGGAAGAAAGGAAAACTGGCGAAACTGAGACTATCCCACCACTGTCACATCAATGGGATAGCTCTTTCTGTTTAGGGTGGTAGGCCCAAGGGAGAAGTCCCCGGTGACCTGGGGTTTTGAGAAGGCAAAGGTTTAAAGCTAAGGATAAGTTTCCCCCCTCACAAGTCACCACCGATCAGAAAGTCCGGCTAATCAGCCAATAAGAGTAAACATAACCGAAAATAGTAACCAAAAGTGTACCTGCCCAAGACAAAGCAACAAGAAAAACTATACATGTGCAAGATCACTCGTTGGTTAGTACTTCATATAATCAAAGACTTTCTGATAATAAGCAATTGACCAATAATATTGATGAAGTAAATCAATGTTTATACAATAGCAATGATTACACAATATCACTTCACAATAAATGCTAAAGAAACTTCACAATGATGAATGGCAATCAATGAACAATACTAGAAGCAACGTTTTAGCCAATCACTCAATTGCTTTAAAGATAAATAAATGTTGCAAAGTATAAGTATAACACAAGTAGATAATAGCAGCGAATAGGGTTAGTGAATGTTAGTCTAAGCTAGGGTTAGAATTAGTTAATGATTGTTCAAGAATATTTAGAAGTTGTGTGTGATCAAGGTACTCAACACAAGAAGTCTTTAGATCAGTGCATTATTAAGGCAAATGGAGTCAAAAAAGCTGCAAATGTTGAAGGGCCAAAATGATAGTGATAGGGCTAAAGACAAGAGGGTTAAATGTTGAAGTGTTGTTAAGGCAAGGCCTCAACAATGAAACCCTAGGGGAGAAAGGCTCACTAGGGTGTAGAAACCCTAGGCCTTAGTGCTTTCTCATCCTTCTTTAGCTCATTAATAAGATGAAAACGGCTAGCTTGAGTAATAAATGATATGGCTAAGAACAAGAGAGTTTAATGATGAAGTGTTGCTAAAGCAAGGCTTCATCAATCAAAACCTAGGGGAAAACAGCTCACTAAGGTGTAGAAACCCTAGGCCTTAGTGTGTTTTCCTCCTTCCTTGGCTCAATGAAAAGAATAAAACAGCTAGGCTAGAAGAGTATAAGTAGAGTGTTGCTATGGCAAGGCTCTATCTAGCTTCAGCAGATTAAAATGGCTCTTAGCTTAACTTAGTAGGGACATGAAACAAGAACACCAACATGTGTTTGTCCCCTAGGGTTTAATCCAGCAAATTATAATAACAAAATGCAAGTAAACAATACCATAACCATTCAATAAAGAAGTGTTTGCAGAATTCACTTACATCCACCAAGCATTCATATAGCCAAACCCTAGTTGTAAACCTTCCACCAAGAAAATGCCAAAATAGCCAAGAAAGAGACTCCTTCAACAAGTGCGCATCAATTTTCAGCCAAAAACCCTAAAGTAGGGCGCAAATTTCAGACCTCACTAAGTGTGAGTGAAAGATGATGTCTAAAATGAGAGTTTTAGCTCTCTACTTATACAATATCAAGTGACTTTACTAAAATTT
>SNQJ01S0102624.1:9523-31826 GCA_010110895.2 Picea sitchensis
CATTTCATTGTGAAATTTCATAAGAAACTATAAAATTTGATGACTTGTTTTGACTATTTTCAACCATATTTCCAAATCAAACAAAATTTAAATTATAAGTTAGAAACTATAAATTTTATTTCACATTTTCTTGAATAAATATATTGAAAGCTCGAAAAGAAACCAAAGACTAACATAACCAATTTAGTATTGGACTATCATTTCATTGTGAAATTTCATAAGAAACTATAAAATTTGATGACTTGTTTTGACTATTTTCAACCATATTTCCAAATCAAACAAAATTTAAATTATAAGTTAGAAACTATAATTTGATAACTACCCAAATATCCCATCACACAATCATCTCCACGCAGAATCAACTCTACTTCACATAGTACAATGATGTTTATACAATAATGTTTATAAATAAAATGAAATAAAACATTTTTTTATTTAATCACAGTATCGTAAAACATAAATTAACCTTTTTTTTTGTAAATAAAGTAGGATTCTTATATTAATAACTGCTTATTAAACACTTCTGGTATCAAAAATTACATCTGTCAGGGTAAACCGTGAGATAGTGGCTGCATCGACTAGATGAGAAACCAATGCTGCCACTTGTCCAAACAGTTCACAATTGTAGAAAAAGAAACTAAGGTGCCTCACAGGGCTAGAGCCAAGAGAAGTAATATGTCTAAAGACATAAAAAAACCAAGAATCAAAAGTAATCATCTGGAGCTTGGGCCTGGCTTCTGTTATGTCTGAGGATCATGTGCAATGTCTGGGGATGAATTCCCTGTGTCTAGAGTGCTGTGAAGGAGAGTGAAAATGAGAGTCTCCAAGTGCTCCTCGTGATGCTCACGAAGTTTGTCTCTAATAAAAAACTCCTTCATGTCATGTCTGACTTCGAAGACTGAGTTTTGGATGTTTTCCAAAGAATTCTTCATCTCTGTAAACCCATCGCATAGATCGCATGAAGGCTTTGGCCGAGGAGAAAACAAGGGAGAAAGAGGAGGTGAAGTGTGGGGGGAGGTGGAAGGTATACGGGAGGGAGGATGGTGTATGGAGGGTGCTTCTGGGATGATATTAGGTGCGAAGCCGAGTGAATTACCCATGATGTCAAACCACTAAACTTTCCAGGCCCACGGGGAGGACATAGGAGGGAGATCCAGGGTGGAGGAATGAGAGGCATGAGATGTAAGTGGAGGAAAGTATGGATTGTTTTTCCTTCCTCGTCCCCACAAGATATACCACACAACCCCTCTCTTGGATTTCCCCCTTTACCTTGGCATAGAGAAGATGCCATTAAAACATAAATTATCCTTTCACCATAAAACATAAAAATTCAAATTATAAGCTATTGACTATTTATTAATGAATAAACAATATATTTTGTCATCATAAACAATATAAGTTTCACCATCATAAACAATATAAGAGAAATCAAAGATGAAACAATAAACAATATATTCCACCATCATAAACAATGTAAGAGAAATCAAATATGAGACAATAAATTGATATTTTGAGATACATATACATACATACATACATACATATATATATTTGATATTTTTGAAACTCAAAATATTAATTTATTGTCTCATATTTGATTTCTCTTACATTGTTTGAATAGTTACACCACCAAATACATAGGTTCCACATCCATTTTAGGATGATAACAAAAACTAAGACATTTAACTCCAAAATTATGGACTCTAAGCCATCACTTTAAGATAGATCACTTCATACATGCAAAAGAAAACATAATTCAAAAATTAAAAATTTACAATTCAAACATGCAAAAGAAAATAGAATTCAAAAATTAAAAATTTACAATAAAATATATGTACAAATTTAAAATAAAATGTACAGATGTACCATTTTAGATAAATAAAACAAGTTATGATTAAAGAAAAAATGACATACATACCAAAAGAGTTAAGTCTCATCCTCCAACATACTCCTTTCCTTCAAATATAATGTAAACATATTTTCCACCAAATATAATTTAAACATATGTAACAATAAAAAACAATAATAAAAGAAACAAATAACACATATTAACATATATACTTTAACTAAATATTAAATAAACAATAAGAAATAATAGCATACCCAACCAGAGTTAAATAGATTTAAGATTTTCCCTCTCTTTTTATTACACTTTTTTGAGACTTTTTTTAAACCAAACTTCCATCACAATGTTTCAAAACTTCCAAAATAGTTACTCTCCACATTAAACATACATGATTTAAACAATTTGTAAAATCTTAAAAAAAATTAAAGAGAAAAATTGTGTTCTTGGTAAGAAATTTTTGTGTTCAAAGTTAGATAATAATCTGAAAATAAATATAGAATTGTGTATGGAGAAAGTTCACAAATCTCCATATTAATTCATTCTTCCAATGAAATACTTATCTCCTTATGGATAAAGTCCTAAATCCTTTAGCTGAAATTCTTATCCCAAGTGATTTTTACTCAACAATAAAATACTAATCTCCTTAGCAGTAAAATACTCCTCTCCTCTTCTATAGTGGTCATTTAATAAAATTCCATAATGCCTTTTCAAATTAAAGGACTCATAAATCTCCATATTAAGTCATTCTTCCAATAAATTACTTATGTCTATGAAAGTTCACAAATATCCATTTTAAAAACCATTCTTCTAGAAAATACTTATCTCCTCTTTCCATGGTGGAATAAATGTTCTCATATAATCTTTCATGTACATGAATAAAACAAAAATCTGCACATATATTAAGTCATTCTTCAAAAACCATTTAAATATTTCATCTTTGGGATGTATTCATATTACATGTAATCAAATTGGTGCAAACCCCCCTTCTCTCCAAGGGTTTCACGACCTCCCGGTCTAGGATCTTCACAAGATTGAGCAGAGCTAGCTCTTTGGGTCTTTACTTTTCCTCTTAAACAATTCACTTAGGCCCCCTTGTTCCTTCGAAACCAAATTCGGTGCCAACCTTCTGGTTCTAGTGGAAATCGCATATGACCTCGGGCTGTGACCCTAAGCTTAGCTCCTTAAGCACTTAAGGCTTTAGACGTTTTGATTGCAGCCTTTGCCAATTCCTTTCAACTCTAAACCGTATATTCCTATGAATGAGATATACGAATCTCTTCGTTCACATAGCCAATGGATATAATCTCTTCGGATTCCTGCCTTTAGGAATATTTAACACATTCCACTCCACAACTCTCGATTTCTGAATCGATGAATTATCCCCACATGCAGAGATCAATGGTCCTCCTTAACTAATGATCAACGACTTAGATCACACCCTTATCCCACTTTGTAACTTTGGTTTTCGACCTTTTTGACAACGACTCCACCTTTCTCTCCCGAATCACGAACCCTAAATTCTCCCTAGACAATCAACGATTCTTATCTCTCCCACAACCAACGATCGAGATCTACTTCGCGACTTCGTGCTTCGGACGTTTTCACCCCTCTTCAATTCAAATATTCCGATTTGTGAATTCTGAAGGATCCTTGCGACTAAATAGTGCGTGAATTCTCCAAGATCTAATGGTCTGAAATGATTCGGCTCCTCCTAGGTGAATCTTATCCTTTTATCTTGTCCAACCTTCAAAAGTTCTTCTTTTGAAGTATTTCTCCTGCTAAATCCTCCATACTTTCTCTTCCTTCAAACTTTGAATTCCTTAAAGGGATTTCTTTGACACTTAGTTGATTTCTGGTCCTGTGCACTCCTTTCAACTGACCTCTGCATTGTCTTAAGAGAAAAACCAAGTTATTTCTCCAAATTTTTCTTCAAGTCAAAGACTTCCCATACACACTCCTTTCATTCAATATGCACACTCTGCATACAAAAGTTCCACGCTATCTCTTTTGAGCTTCAAGTCGAAAAAAGACTCTCTCTCACATGCACTCCTTGCATTTGGTATGCACTCCTTGCACAAGTCACATAAGAGAAACAATCGAATATTATTCAATTCTTCAGGAATTCATTCATTCACCATGAACCTCATACATTCATAAAACTCATAACAATAGTAAAACTATAAAATAGTATCAACACTGTGCAAATGGATAAATTCTCCTATGTTCTATTCAATCCAAAAACTCATGCTTACAACTGCTATCTCTTACAAACAATACAATGAAAAAAACTTCTCTAAGGACCAAGAGCTCTTCTCGTCTCCTCGTCCTCCTATCTAAGTTCTATCACCTTCTACTCTAGTGGTTACGTACTCAACTTAATTAAATGCAACCTAATGACTAATAAGGGCTAATATCCTACACCTGTAATATTTTACATTCGTGTAAGGATTTACAATGATTCGTCATTTCAAACGGTGCCCTGAATTTACATACAACTATTTAATTAATGAGAAATTGAAAAAAGAATCCACGCCGCTACCAAGCTAGTTAAGATCAGGTTTGGTTCTTTCAATGTGTTGAGATATCGATTTCACTTCCTCCCTCACTTTCTTTATTTGATAGCGATGCTCCTGCATCATACTCCTCTGGCCAAAATATTCATGGAGCATTTTCCATGAGATCTTGTAGTGTTTTTCCATGCTTCAAAATATCAGGTTCAGTTACCCAACTTGAATCTTCCATAGGTTGATCTTTCCACTTCAATAAATATTCAGGGTAAATCTTTCTTCTGGTCTTCTTTCCAACTCTTTCTTTTAAGATTTTATCCATCTGAGGTATTTCTGTTGTGGGGATCTGTTATTCCCACTTAATCTCCTCCTGATCATCCAATTCTCCCACGTCATCTATGCCATAAGGATACAAGTCTGCAACGTTGAATATTAGTGATATCCCAACATTGTCTGGAAACTCAATCTCATAAGCATTTGCTGCAAATTTTCTGAGAGTCTTGCACAGTCCTATCTTCTTCATCTTCAATTTATTATATGTTCCTATTGGAAACCTTTCTTTTCTCAAATGAGCTAAAACTTCATATCCCACTTCAAAATTGAACTTCTCTTCTTTTCTGATCAACTCTGTTCTTATACTTTTGATTACTATCCCATAGCTGTCTCCTGACTTGATCACAAAGTCTTTGCATTTCTATAGAAAAATCTTCTTCTCCAGTGCTTTTGAACTCATCTTGTTTCAATTCTCTCAATTATGCGGTCCCTCTTGGTTGTCTTCCATATACTATCTCAAATGGACTTTTCCCAATGATCCTATTTACTGAATTGTTAAATGAAAATTCTTCCTATGCCAAAATCTGATCCCACTGATGACCTTGTTCAGTGACTAAACTCCTTAACAAATTTTCGAGACTCATGTTCACCACTTCAGTCTGTCCATCCTTCTAAGGGTGATATGATAAACTAAAGGATAAATTAGTGCTCATCCTCTTCCATAGATTCCTCCAAAATTTCCCTACAAGCTTAGTGTCTTTGTCTAAGGCTATACTTTTGGGCAATCCATGTAGTCTCACAATTTCTCTAAAAACTAAACTGGCTATGTGTGTAGCATCATTTTTTTTCTAGCATGGTATGAAATGTGCCATCTTGGAAAATCTATCAACCACAACAAATATGGAATCAATTCCCTTCTAGGTTCTAGGTAATCCCAATACAAAATCCATACTAATTGCATCCCAAGGCCTTTCTGGAATAGGCAATGGCTGATACAACCCCGTGTTTTGTTTCTTTCCTTTTGCATGTTGACAAATTTTAAATCGGTCTACAAATGTATTCACATATGTCCTCATACCTGGCCAATAATGAAAATTATTCAGTTGTGCAAATGTTTTGTCATGACCAAAATGTCCGGCCAGACCTCCACTATGTTTTTCTTTCAACAAATTATCTTTGATTGAGCATCTTGGTATGCACAATTGACTTCCTTTAAACAAAAATCCATCCTGGATTAAACATTCTTCCCATGAGTTGTTATCCCTCAACAAAGGATTTCATATGCTTCATAAGCCTCCTTAAAATATGGATCTTCATGATACATTTCTCTAAGGTGCTCAAACCCTAAGGTCTTCACTTGTAATTCATGTACAACCAAACTCCTCTTTCTCAAAGCATCTGGAACTTTATTAGCACTTCCATAAATATTTTTAATGAAAAAAGTAAAATTATGCATGAATTCTACCCACTTAGCTAGCCTCTAATTCAACTTCTCTTGCCTAGTAATAAATTGCAAAGCTTGATTATCACTATACAAAACAAACTCTTTTGGAATTAGATAGTGTCTCCATTTATTCAAGGCTTGAATCACTCCATAAAACTCTTTGTCATATGTAGAATATTTCTCCTTAGTGTCATTCAACTTCTCATTGAAAAACAAAACTGGCATATTATCTTGACTCAAGACTACTCCAATGGCCATTCCACTTGCATCACATCTTACCTGAAATGTCTTTCCAAAATCTGGTAAAACCATAATTGGTTGTTCTATTATCTTCTTTTTCAACACTATGAATATTTTCCCAACCTCCTCTATCCAATTAAAATACTTATGTTTCTTTTTCACAATGTCCATTATGGGTGCACATATACCACTAAATTTTCTGATAAATTTCCTATAAAAACTTGCTAACCCATGAAAACTTCTCACCTCAAATATGCTCCTTGGTGACGACCATTATTTCTTCATAAAAGAATGTTATGTCTTCATAAAAGAATGTTTCTTCAAGTTTATTAACAACTTTTATTACTACAACTTCCTCATCACTAATGTCAAGTGTTTTAAATGTTCTTTCTCTGTTTTGCTCAAAACTAATATATCATCCAGATATACAATGACAAATTTACCTATGAAGTCTTTCAGTACTTCATTCATCAACCTCATAAATGTTCTTGGAGCATTTGTCAATCCAAATGGCATGACTATCCATTCAAACAAACATTCATTTGTCTTGAATGATGTCTTCCATTCATCTCTCTCTCTCATTCTTATTTGATGATATCCACTTTTCAAGTCTATTTTTGAAAAATAGCTCACTCCACTCAAACAATCCATCAAATCATCCATTTTGGGTAAAGGGAATCTATACCTAATGGTAATATTGTTGATGGCTCAAGAATCTATACACATTCTCCATCCTCCATCCTTCTTTGGACTTAATACAGTTGGTACTTCACATCGGCTTAGACTTTCTCTGACTAAAACTTTATCCAACAACTCCTGAAATTGATTCTTAACCTCTTCATTCTCTCAAGGTGTCAACCTATATGCTTCTTTTTTTGGAAAATTGGCTCCTGGAATCAAGTCAATATGATGGCTAACACTCCTAATGGGTGGTAATGAGTGAGGTAACTCATCCACCATTATATCAACAAAATTCTCTAACAATTCCTGGATTTCTTCAGGTAAATCATCGGTGGAAGTATTGGTAAGGATGACTCTTGGCTTCCTTACTACAACAAATTGCATTTCTTGATCTTTCTTAATATCCTTCAAGAGTTCCTTCCCACTCATGAGAAGTATTCTTATGCTAGGTTCTTCCTTTTCTCTCTTCTCTTCTATTGGAAACAACATGTGAGTTCTACCATTTTTCTCTAAAGTGTATGTATTGTTTCTCCCATCATGAATGACATTCCTATCAAACTTCCATGGTCTCCCCAACAGAATATGACAAACATCCATAGGAATTACATTAAACAAAATATCATCTTTATAACCTCCTATTTTAAATTCAACTTTGCATGGTTGAATTACCATTACTTGATGTCCTTTCTACAACCACTATACTTTATATGGGCTTGGGTGTGCATTTTTCTCCAGCTCCAACTTCTCCACCATCTGTGTGGATACTAAATTATCAGTGCTCCCACTGTTTATAATCATCTTGCAAAATGTGTCCTTTGTTTTACAAGTAGTCATGAACAACCTCGTTCGTTGAACTGAGTCTTTTATTTCCTTATCTAGTTTTAGAAGAACTTTCCTCATCATAAGGTTATGTCCTCCTTCTGCTACTTTTGCTTCCACATTCTTCTAGGCTTCAGAAATGTGTGCTTCTCCTCCTTATTTCTTCCTCTCAGGTCATTCCCAAGACATGTGTCTGTCTTTCCACAGGCATAACATTTAAATCCACCTCCTATACCTCTTCCTCTTCCTTGAGGAAAAAATTTCTCCCACCGAATGGTCCTCTTCAGGAAATTCCTCCCCTTTCAAAGTGACCATATGATTCCTCGATCTCATCCCTAATTTTATGTGCCTTATCATAGACAAATCATTTACCTATATTTGATCTTCTGCCTCTGCTTCGCTGACTCTATTTCCTAGCCAAATTTTCTTCTTCCTTTAGTGCAATATGATAAGCATCCTCCATTTTCCTTACAGTCGTCATGCTGATCTCATCCTGGATTTCATACCTCAAGGCATTTATATACCTAGAAACATTTTCGTCATCTTTCTCCCTTTGTATAGTCCTAATATTCATCCCATAGAATTCTTATGTGTACTCCTTCACTGTCATAGCCTTTTGCCTCAGGTTCTGCAACTTACTAAACAAATTTATCTGATAATCCTTAGGTATGAATTTATCCTTCAGTTTGGCTACCATTCTGTCCCAACTCTTTATCTTCTATTTTCCTTTGCTCCTCCTATCTACCTACAGTTCATCCCACCATAGTGTTGCATGTCCCTTTAATATGGTGACATCATGTCTCACCTTATTCCCTTCATTGACATCTTCGTAGTCGAAATATTTGTCCATGGACCCTATCTAGTCCAATAACTATTCAACATCCATGCTACCTTCATACATTGGGATGTCTATCTTTGATCTAGCTCCCAACTTCACAACAACTTTCAATAAGCGTTCTTCAGCCACATCTTCCCATGTATCTTATTCAACTTCTATTTCTTCACTCTTGGCATCACTGACATCTCCAGTAGCAGGTTTTCTCCTTTGCATTTCTTCCATCGCTTCCAATCTTGCACGAAGCTCCCTCATTTATATTCCTACAACATGATTTTCCATAGGTGGTTCTACGCGTACCCTTGGTAGCATCGCTTCAACTGTTCCTAACAAACATAATACAACTTCGAGATTTTCCAGGCTCTGATACCACTTGGTGCAAACACCCTTCTCTCCAAGGGATGCACGACCTCCTGGTCTAGGATCTTCACAATATTGAGTAGAACTAGTTCTTCAGGTATTTACTTTCCCTCTGAAACAATTCACTTAGGCCCCCTTATTCCTTCAAAATTGAATTTTGTGCCAACCTTCTGGTTCTAGTGGAAATGGCATACAACCTCAGGTTGTGACCATGGGCTTAGATCCTTAAGCACTTTGGGCTTCAGATGTTTTGATTGCAGCCTCTGCCAATTCTTCCGAACTTTGTACCGCAGATTATTCTGAATGAGATATACATCTCTCATCATTCACACAACCAATGGCTATGATCTCTTCATATTCCTTCCTTCAGGAATCTTTAACACATTCCATTCCACAACTCCCAATTTCCGAATCGACGAATTATCTCCACACGTGAAGATAAACGGTCCTCCTTAACCAATGATCAATGGATTAGATGGCACCCTTATCCCACTTTATAACTTCGGGTTTTGACCTTTTTGACAACGAATCCACATTTCTCTCTCGAATCACGAACCCTAAATTCTCCCTAGACAATCAACGATTCTTATCTCTCCCGCAACCAATGGTCAAGATCCACTTCGCAACTTCATGCTTCAAAGGTTTTCACCCCTCTTCACTTCAAATATCTTGATTTTTGAATTCCAAAGGATCCTTGCAACTAACCAGTGAGTGACTTCTCCAAGATCTAATGATTTGAAATGATTCGGCTCCTCCTGGGATAATCTTATCCTTTTAGCTTGTCCAACCTTCAAAAATTCCTCTTCTAAAGTATTTCTCCTGTTAAATCCTCCATACTTTCTCTTCCTTTAAACTTTGAATTCCTCTCTTAGAGACTTAGTCGATTTCTGGTCCTGTTCACTCCTTGCAACTGACCTCTGCACTGTATTACGAGAAAAACTGAGTTATTTCTCCAAATTTTTCTCCAAGTCAAATACTTCGCATACGCACTCCTTGCACTCAATATACACACTCTTCATACAAAAGTTCCACACTATCTCTTCTGAGCTTCCAGTCGGAAAAAACTCTCTCTCACATGCATTCCTTGCGTTTGGTACGCACTCCTTGCATAACTTACAAAATAGAAACAATTGAAACTTATTCAATTCTTTATGAATTCATTCATTCACCATGAACCTCATACATTCATAAAATGCATAACAACAGTAAATCTGTAAAACAATATCAACATTGTGCAAATGGATAAATTCTACTCCATTCTATTAAATCCAAAAACTCATGGTTACAACTGCTATCTCTTACAAACAATACAATGAAAAAAATTTCTCTAAGGACCAAGAGCTCTTCTCAGCTCCTCTTCCTCCTATCTAAGTTCTATCACCTTCTACTCTAGTGGTTACCTACTCAACTTAATTAAATGAAACCTAATTAATAATAAGGGCTAATATCCTACACCTGTAATATTTTACAGTCGTGTAAGGATTTACAATGATTCATCATTTCAAATAGTGGCCTGACTTTACATACAACTCTTTAATTAATGAGAAATTAAAAAAAATCTCCACACCGCTACCAAGCTGGTTAAGAGTCGGTTTGGTTCTTTCAATGTGTTGAGGTGTCAATTTCACTTCCTCCCTCACTTTCTTGATTTGATAGCGATGCTCCTGCATCACAAATTCTCTTTGAAAGCATATGTGAGCTAGCTCACATATACTATATGCGAGTTCCAGAAAATACTTATCTCCTCTTTCTGCGGTGGAATAGATGTTCTCATATAATCTTTCATGTACATGAAGAAAACACAAATCTGCACATATATTAAGTCATTCCTCAAAAACCATTTAAATCTTTCATCTTTGGGATGTATTCATATTACATATAATCAAATTCTCTTTGAAATATGCCTTCATCATAATCTAAACATAAGTGAGATCATGCATGCACATAGCTTATTTGTAAATCCACTTGAATGTTGGTTTTTGTGGTTAGTAACCAATTTAGTTAAGAGTTTGACAATACCCTGGCAAGAAGTAACTCACTTCATTGTATGTAGAAAACACAAATGTCCATATTACGCCATTCTTGGACAAGAAGGCAAGGAATACAATCGAAGAAAATTTAGAAACTTCCCCTTTTCTGATTTGATACAGTTTGTTCTCAAATAATCAAATGTTCAAGTTCAAAATTAGGTCTTCATCATGATCTAAACATAAATAAGTTTGAATGTACTATTTAATACAACAATAAGCTTATATAGGGGTTCTATATATTTCAAAATAATTGATCAAAGCATTGAAAAGTTATATAGACACCAATTTAGTAACCCTATGAATAGGAAACACTAAACTAAAAATTCAAGAAAACAAAAATTTGAAAAAAGTAAAAAATATAAGATTATCCAACAAAAACAAACTTGAAAACTTTTATATAAAACCCCAACAAAAAAAACAAATTAAAACTCACTAATGTGCAATGAACATACATTTATGAATCATCATGAATAGATGCATCATTCCCAGGTATGGATGCTTCCTCCACTTCCTCCTCAATCCCAATCTCCCACACTATCTTCTCCACATTTTGTTCAAGCACACTCTCAGGTACTATCTTCTCCACATTACCCTATATAACACATTTCAAATTTGAGAGATTTGAAAATTAAATTCAGAATTTTTAACACACATTAAATTGTGGTTTTAATTTTTAGAGCTTATGTAGTAAAGTGTGTTGTAGGTGAATCCTCCTACAAACAAGTGGATTTTAAATTTTGAAACATGTAATGCCTATGATGTGTATTGTAGGTGAATCCACCTACAAACAAGTGGATTCCCTCTTGGTCTCTAGACTCCTAAGACCAAGATAGAAAAGTTCTTAACATGGACATTGACTTCCTTTTAGATCTAATCAAGCTAATAAATGAAAGAGGAGGAGAAAGATATGTACCTTATTAGCGATGTTTGTCCTTGCAAAGTCACGGCTGAGCTTCGATCCTAAGATCCCTGATAGGCCCTGTAAAAAAAACAAAGGTACAAAATACTTCATACTCTACTAAGATTATCTCAAACACAGATCCATCTACTGTAGACAAACTCATGTGGAACAAGCATCAATTTGAAAGAAACATGCCAAGCATTGATTATTAATGAGAACAAGTAAAAGTACTTACAATCCTTTGAATGAAGGTGAAGCAACTTCTTCCAGTTCTCCTTGTCCAACCCATTTTCTCAAGTAATATCCATTGATTTCTTTGATGACATCTCTCATGAGATCATAAGTTTGATGTAATTCTCAATCTCCCTCCCCTTTCTATCAATACCACTTACATGATCATAAGTTTGGTATCAATCTCTAGTCTCTACTGTATGTACCTTTCACCATGAGAAGGCCTCCTTATATAACCTTTGAGAGGTCCAACCACTTGATATATATTTGGGATAAATTGAGGATTCCTCTCCTTCAGTTGAGGATCTTCCCTAAGATCATGCCTTGACCATCTGTTCGAATACAACCACCTTCAGGAATTTAGGGATTCTTCCCTGATTTGCCTCAACAAACCCAAAATTTGCTCAGAAAAGGGTATCTCTCCCCCAAAAGGGTGAACAAGGTGCTCAAACACTCCCCCAAAGAGGCTCAGGGAGCACCAGCACTCCCTAACAGTGGGTAGGGGAGCGCTCCTTTGTAAAATCCATTTTTTAGTGGTTCTTTCAATGGAAAAAGGCTTGTACTTCTTGTCAACTGATTTATCTTCTTCAAAACTAATCTTTGAGGTGTCTTAAGTTTCCCTATGATGTCGTTAAAGACACGACATAGGTAAGGTGGTAGCATGATGTTTGTGACACTTGCAACACTTGTGGTCAATATGCGACACTTGCGGACAAGATGTGACACTTACAACACTTGTAATGACAACACTTGCGACACTATTGAAGTGAGTAATTTTGATGTGTAACAATGTGCCAAGATATGATTCAATAAATTAAATATTGTTTAAGACATTCTTCTTTTAAATGAATAATTTAAATGACAATTTGTAATTTTAATATATAACTAAATTTGTTTTCAACATGCAATGATACCTGTGAACTCCCACCCTCTTCAAACTCTCCCAATGAGAATTGAGACAAGTCTACCCAAGTAGTAGGAGATGGAATAGGGTTCTTTGAACAACATAACTAAGAACTAAATCTAGGATTCAATGTGTTCACATTTATACAAAATTATAACATGTCATGTTGTTGATCTTATTCAAAATATTGGAGATTGGACAACTAAAGTGCTCATCTGTGGATATTAGAAAACACATACCTAATTCAACCCATCCAAATTTAAATTTGTGGAATCAATTCCACTATTTACTGGAGATTCATTTAACATATATCCAAACTGTAATTAATGACAATAACAACTCAATTATTTCTATAGATACAATGATATGTATTTAGATCTAAAATTATAAGTAAACTGTCCTAAAATGCGTAAAAACTTTATTAACTAGAACACATATCAATCTGTTGTTCGGTTCATCATTCTGAATGAACTCCTTCCAACCATCACAATTTTTTTTTGCATACTCCTTAAGATCTTCTACTGACATGTTATCTAACTCTACATCTATTTTATAAACAAAAATGACCCCAAAATTGGATTTCGCTTGTTGACGGTTCAAACCAACATCAACACCATAAAAAATCAATTCCAAATTTTCCCCGATTTCATTCCTAGCCTCTTTGTCAACCTATGATGAAGCGCACAATTCTGAATGTGAAGCAAATTCCTCTATTGGGAGAGATACTAAAGGTCGTGGAGGCCTCTGCAATGTCTCATTTCGATATGCCCCTTTTTCAATTATATGTCTGTCTTTTATGAGCCCCATAATAATCAGACGATAGACTAGTATAATCAGGGTGCATATCCATGAAAAAATATGCATAAAAGTGTCTTGCAAAATAATGTGGAACCTCATTGTTCCATGAAAATTTCCCATATGCTGGCAAAAATATGTTATACAAATGTCCTGCTATGTTGGGGAGCTTAAAATATTGCATCTTCAACATCTTTCTTTTTTACCCATCTTTGAAATTGAACATCGAAATTGCATTTTCGTTTGAAACTTTATTTTTTACTACGTCTCATTTATTAGGGCCCATCACCTCTGACTTTCGCCACCTCATCAAATCGATAAAACTACTAGTGGTTGGCCCCATCTTTTGAAACACATCCATAAAGTTTTACAATTAATGCAAAACAATCTGAAAGATTTGTTTACTCTCTTAAGTGAGATCCAATATCTTCAAATCATTTTCCAACATACTTTTAACACCTGAGAATCATTCAAGGTTCACTGCTTCAGTAATCCCTTCCCAGGGAAGCTCATCACCAACATCCGAAGGATAGGTGGATGTAGGCTTGTAATCTTTTTTTTATTGATAATGTTGCCTCCTAAATCCACCTTCACCCTCTTCACCAACATTAGAATATTTGTGACACCCACTCTCTCTTTCATTGTATTCCCTCACACTAAACTCATTGTATACACACACATTTGAAAGTAGTTACAACATTTAACTTGACATAAATATAAATACACAAAAGTACAATAAAAATAAACAAAATCAAAGAAAAATACCAAAAATATTTTCTTGTCCTGTTGTATTCCTTACATTCTCGGGTGTAGGAGTATCAATGTGCAACCTATATAAGAAGGCTACATCCATAGAACTTTCTTGAACACATTCTTGAGTTGATCTATTCATAGACTCGTTTGATAATCTCCTTTGACGAAATTGTCGTTGGTCACTCGGAATCTCAGTCGAAGAAGGGGTTCATCTTCTTCTTTCTTGGGATAGCCTAGAGCATTTGCAATGAATGTTTGGAGACTCCTGTCTCAACATTTCGCCTCAATATATATCCTTTGGAAATTCATGAATATGAAAGTTCATAAGTTTTAGAAACATTAAATGGAAATACTAAATTTATAACACAAGCATTTAAGAACATATATTGAAAAAACTAGAACAACTATATTGTTTACAATCATTGACAAAAACAACCACTGACAAAAAAATTACTTAAAACTAAAACAAAAAAAAATATCACATGATACATGTTATTACTATCATATTAGATATATACTCAGAAAAAGATTCAAGGGATCATTGATCAAACCCTCTGGGCAGATATCATCATGACACATGGAACAAATTGCCAAGGAGAAATTTTAGGGTAAAATATCAATAGACTAACTAGAAACATACACATGTGGCACCAACAATATAAGATAAATACAACATACTCAAGGTGGCATTAGCAAGGAGATAAAGAGGATGACATGAACAAAAATATGATGAGGGAGACACCAACAAGTAGAACCAAAATCCCCAAACAATAACCAAGAAGAGGGGTCATATCCACATAATTAAATAATTAAATAAGTCAAGAGACGGGATCCAAAGTCAAGGCATCTAACTTTCTTTAGGAAAAAACAAAGAAAAAAAAAAACCCCCACACAACAATTAAGGGGGGCATAATTCAAGCAAGGGTGGTTTCAACACAAATTCCACAATTAAATTCTTCCAAAGTCAATAAAGATAACTTTCTTTAGGTAAAGCACAAAACCAAAAATCCACATAACAATTAAAGGGAGCGTAAGTCAAACAAGGGTGATTTCAAGACAAAGTCAACAGTTAAGTTCTTATTGAATGAAAAAATGTCCACATGATTCTCATGATATTTACTTATAATCTTTTATCATCCCAACATATAAGGAAGATCAATAATGTGATCATTCTCTTCTTAACTACTCATAGGTCTCATGGACCATCCCGAGAGAGAAAAGAATCACACATTATCTCAACTTGGTACTTAATAAAAAACAAAATAAACCAAAAAGCCAAAGGAAGATCAATAATGTGACCATTCTCTTCTTTGGATGTTATTTTATTTATACATCTATTGTTCTTCAATAATGGGACAGGCTCAAATTCAAGCCCGTCCCTGTACATGGACAGGTCAAATTCAGACCTGTCATCCCATATGATAAACATAAATTATACGTCTACTTGTTTGTGCCTGATATGGTCTAGGTGTTGTTGTGTCTTTGTTTTTACTCTATTGTGTCTGCATCCTATTGCGTTCATAAATTATTAATTTATAGGAGGTTTGGGCCTGTCCCTATATATGGAGATGGCCATATTCATCCATGTCCATGTACAGGGATAAGCCCAAATTCGAGCCTATCCATGTACATGGATAGGGCCAAAAATTTCCCTATCCATGTCCATGGACAGGTCAAATGGGCTTATCTATGCATACTATTATAGATGTTGAGGCCAAGTGGAATAAAAATCTTGAAATGGTTAGGTGGTCATGTCAATTTGATCTCCAGGTAAAGCTCTAGAAGTTGACTAAGTAGCATCCTAGCTAATTATAATTCCACTAGGTCAAGATATAAAGCCTACAACAATACTAGTAGAAGATACAATTCCTAGGAATTCTATATGCTTACTAACACCATAATCACATTCTTCTTTAGATAAAGGTAATCACATAACTAACACCATATGCTTACTTAGAGTTGTTGGAACCATTACATGATGGGTAACTATGAAGTAAGCTCTACTTTAAGCTCGATATCTACATGTTACTACTTATGTCATATGTAATAGCACATAATAAGCAATAGTCATAACGTAATTAACACAAAACTAATGTTCATTAAACTAATAGTAATATGGGATCACTACTACAATTATGATCACATATCCATCACATAGAGAAAGTGTATTAGTACTACTTATGATAGTGATTATATTATTACCATTGATTTCCATTACTTGGATATGGATTAGTACAAAACTAACTATGAGTATAGCTTTTAGATATGAGTCTAATGTATCTGATTATGAACTACTAATTACATTGGTTTGAATTTCTCATTGTGTAGTAGCCAGTGATATTGCTTCCCATTAATTCCATAACATTCCATACTGTGAATCTCATCTTGGTACTAGAACAATGATCACTATAAGGAAGTAATTCCATTGAATAAGGATACTACTAACCTCTTCCCTATTTGTCCAGTTATAGTTAAAGGTTTTTGTACGAGATATAACATAGGGAATATAAGCAAACGACATGATTGTTAACTACAAAGGGAAGTATATAATAAGAACTAAAGGCATTAGCTTAACCTGTAATACAAGGGAAATAAAGCCATTCCATTACTATAATATTAGTAATACAGGAACAACTTAGCTTAATGTTCAACAAGGTGATATCATGTGACCTATTTACCATAATCAATACGTATTGTGATATTAATCTTATCTCTTATTAAATACATGGGATATCACTAGAAAGAAATGGAACTAAGTATCAACACATGTATTACACTTGTATGTGATTCCAATGCTTGTGTCATAAGCTATTACCCTTATTTTCACCTATCACCATTATCGAGTAGTGTGTATATCCCCCCTATTTCCCTAATCAACACTGTGGAATATTGATAAGTAGTATGTGTTCATTACAGATAACTTAGGTATTACTTCAATATCATCATGTTTATCGTATATAGTAAGCATTACTTAGTTTTATATATGGTTTATATGTAAGTTCAAGATCAAATCTATGATACTATCTCTATGGGTATAATCAATACAGATCCATATATTATGCATATTACTTAGTTGTATCAATACAGTTAAACATTTTATCTCAAAAACATAAGCTCTATCTAAGCTATTCACATACATCACATGTGTTCACTTTCAATACTATGATTCTAGTCAAAGTTGATCGACACTAATATAGACGTAATACTAGTATTATGCATACTAGTATTACCCTTTAAGGAATACTAGTATTATGCATAGTTAATACTATTCAATGGTAATAGTTATGGAAACAAGATTCACCCTTGTCACAACAGAGCTCATATCTCTTATCCTTATTGATCTCTTTGCTTTGCCTCGTATATGCATTGTTCATATATCACCATGCAATCTGTAACTAGTATGTGTGCCAATATGCATTGTTCTACAATATTCATACCCTTCATCCAATAATAATGAAACTCTACACTTGATAGATCATGTGCATTTTCGATGCCCCATATAACATGCTAGAATAAATTAAAAGTTAAAACAAAAGATAACGATGGAATAACGATATTAAGATCTATCCAAATAAAATTTATAGAGAAAAAGGGTGAAAACATACGAGACAGTGGATATCTTATCAGCCTATCTTTGGTATTAATAAATAATTGAGGGCTGAGGCAAGGGATAAAAGTTTTACTACACCTCTAAATATCCAAAAGGGATAAAGGTAAAAGGAAGCAGCAAGATTAACAAAGGATAGTTGTCACCGTAAACCAAAATATAAAGCTGGGAATTTACCCTATATGAAGGAGTTGAAACGTTGTTAATGCATAATCAAAAGAAAACGGTGTCACCATAAGGATGGGATTGCTGTCAAGTAAAAGTTATTTAAAATCCTTGCAGGTACACCAGTGCATACAATTAGAAACAATCCAGAAAATAAGGATGAAACATTGTGCCTATAATTAAGAGAATCCAGAAATTAGATAAATCATTGTGCATATGTTATGAGACAATCCAGAAATCAATGACAGTTTAAGGAGGGAGAACTTCGTTTGCAAGGGACGGAGGTTTCCAGAGACGAATTTACCGAACAATACAAAACGAAAATGCCCAACACCCATTGCAGAACGAATTCTCTGAACTAATTTTACAAAAACGGAAATGCCAATACACTCATTTCCAGAACGCATTCTCAGAACTAAATTTTACAAAATAGAAATGCCAATACACTCATTGCCAGAAAGACATCTCAGAACAAATTTTGCAAAACGACAATGCCAATACACTCATTGCCAGAACAAATTCTCATAACTAAATTTTACAAAAACAGAATGCCAATACACTCATTGCCAGAACGAATTCTCAGAACTAGTTTTACAAAATGAAAATGCCAATACACTCATTGCCAGAACAAATTCTCAGAACTAAATTTTACAAAAATGGAAATGCCAATACACTCGTTGCCAAAACGAATTCTTAGAAGAATTTTACAAAACGAAAATGCCAATACACTCACTGCCAGAACGAATTCTCAGAACCAAATTTTACAAAAACGGAATGCCAATACACTCATTGCCAGAACGATTTCTCAGAACTAATTTTACAAAATGAAAATGCCAATACACTCATTGCCAGAACGAATTCTCAGAACAAATTTTACAAAACGAAAATGCCAATATACTCACTGCCAGAACGAATTCTCAGAACTAAATTTTACAAAAACAGAATGACAATACACTCATTGCCAGAACGAATTCTCAGAACAAATTTACAAAATGAAAATGCCAATACAACCATTGCAAAACGAATTCTCTGAACTAATTTTACCAAAAACAAAAATGCCAAAACACCTATTGCCGGAACGAATTCTCAGAACTAAATTTTACAAAACGAAAATGCCCATACACCCATTGCTAGAACGAATTCACCATTNATCCAATGCACCTCAACAACACGGGCAAAGAAAAAAAACCAGTCCATCAACCAGAACCACACAGATTTAAGCCAAGTAGTTTTCATCTCACAAGCCAATATAAAAATGTTGATAACATTAAGAGAGGGACAAGGTCCTAATACCTTCTATCATGCAAAATGAAAAACATATCGTTGCCTGATCACCTGCTCCGAGTGACGTTCGCGTGCTCCATGCAATCCTGCTCGCCGACTGTCGAGACTACATCGGTACCTCCCAGCCAATGCTAGGGGTACTCTGCTTCCCCCTTAGCCGCCCGAGCCACAAAGGGGCCACACAATATCTAGATGGTACATCTAGCTCCCAGCTCGCCTCGCAAGGCTGAGCTACCACTCCTATCCGAGCTGGGAAATCCCAACTCCCCACAAGTAATCAGTCAAGTCAAAAATCCAACAGTGTAACGTTACGCTAATAGTCGATCCCCTACTTCCTCCTCTTTCCTCTCTTTTATAGAGTTTTACAACTTCCAAACTTTCCCTAAATCTCATTTAATTTAAGTTTTAATAAAAATCTTCTAATAATTCTCCTTTGTACAAGTGTCGTCCATCTCCCACTTTCCTCCAATAAATATTTTCTTTAAATTAATAATTGTTTCATTTCCCTCACCCACCTAGAGTTTCTCATAAATTTACTCCTAAGTGTTCCTAGATTCCCTTACAAATTTAAATACTTTCCCTACATGTTGTTTCTAAATTAGTTCAATTTAGAAGGTTCTTTATTGCAGATTCTTTACTAAGTTGACCTCGCTTTTTACCATAAGTTCCCTTATTTCCTTTATTATGTTTCCTCCATTCCTTAGTTTCCTAAATTTTATTATTCCCTTCTTTCCCCTTTTTATTAGAGCCAAAATGGCAGTTGCACAATTAACCTCTTTTCCTTTTTATTGATAATTTAATACCTTTTACACTTTCACAAGTTAAACAATTAAATTCTTCTTTACAATTTTAATTCCACTGATTTTAATTAAATTCTTACTCTCTTCATTTTACCCCAAATTTTTTATGAAGACTAAAACTATTACTTAAGTGGTTTTTAGTTAAATTTTTAATTATTTTTATTTTTATAGGGTATTTTCTTAAGGTTATTCAACATTTGACTCCTAAAGAAGTTTTAGACTTAGGACTTAGATTCTGAACTGGGCGACATTTAATTAGGGAAGTTGTTTAAGAAATTCTTAATGTGTTAAATGTCCTAGGGACATCTAGGTTTGTTCCTTCCTCATCATCAATGCGACGTTACCTTCAGGACTCACTACGTGCTCCAAGGGTGCCACTCACCTCGTTTGTTTCTTTTGCGCGACGTGCCCTTTAGGATGCACCACGTGCTCTAAGGGTGCCACTCGCCTCTTGAGTTATTGGTAGACATCAATAACCCCTGGAGTCAATACTCCACCAGGTGAACTTGTGGGAGACTAAGGGCTTCTAAGGAATAAGGCCCACGCCTTATTGCGTGCCCCTTAGAATCATTGTGAGCGACTGTCGCAGTCTTCCCTCGCGGCATCGTGGGTCCTCTCGAACTAGGTAATCATTAACCTACAGTTTGAGCCACGACGGGAGTGCTAGTAGGCTGTGGCAGGGCTGCTGTCCACACCTCTCCCTCAACCTCTCTGGTAGTCATGTGTGTGGCTCCTTTACTCCATATGTGAGTCTGGTTGGCAAGCTATCGTCAGCCTGCATCATCAACAATCATGTCAGAACATGTCCACATCATATCATCTAATCAAACGTACGAAAATCACAGTAAAACCATCAAACCCCAATAGCACACTCCCTGACTTGATCCAAAGTCCAAGGGGTTCTGTTGATGCCTCTGCATCCTCAAGGTCCAAAACCCTGCACACTCAGTAAAACTGAGTCAAGAGCACCTGTCTATGTCAATGTAGTAAAACATCATGTCATATATCATAACGCATCATAATCAAGGACAAATGTTTTAATATCATAATAGTCTAGATCACTTGCGAGCAAGTGTCCTCAAAGAATAAGCTTTCTCAGTGCGCTAGAGCGAGATGTTACATACACCCCTCTTGGTCTAAACTCCATCCTGAAGTTTCATAGTATAAGTGTCGAAATAAGTGTATCACAGTATCATATGTCTATCTATAAAACAAAAATGGAAACTGCTGGTGCATATCATATCCGTCCTCCCAGGTCGCCGAGTGCAGACTATAATTTTCCCACTGGACCTTGACCTGATCTATCATTCAATGTCATAGCTGTCGAACGCGATGATTTAATATGCGGACCAGCTCAGCCATGAGCGCTCCCTCATCTGATACCTTCAAGGAAATTAGATCAATCACATGTGTAGGATTACTAATATAATGTCTCAAAACAGATACATGAAAAACATCGTGCATACGCCTCAAGGAATCAGGCAAGGCTAGTCGATAGGCCACGGGCCCCTTTCTCTCCACAATCTTGAAAGGTCCCACGAACCTAGGAGAGAGTTTAGCTCCCTTTCCAAACTTGATCAAACTCTTATGTGGTTTAACTCGCATGAAGACTCGATCATCGACCTCGTAACTACGGTCGACTCAGTGCGCATCGACATAACTCTTCTGTCAATCCTGCGCTTCTTTAATCCTTTGTATTATGGTTTGCATTTGCTCTTCCATTTCTTGGATCGCTTCTGGTCCCACTAGGACCCTATTCTCAAGCCAATCCCAACTCAAGGGAATTCGACACGGTCGCCCGTAAAGAAACTCGAAAGGCACCATCTTA
>SNQJ01S0102624.1:41370-62408 GCA_010110895.2 Picea sitchensis
AGCACACTCCCTGACTCGATCCGGAGTCCAAGGGGTTCCGTCGATGCCTCTGCATCCTCAAGGTCCAAAACCCTGCACACTCAGTAAAACCGAGTCAATAGCACCTATCTATGTTAATGTAGTAAAACATCATGTCATCTATCATAACGCATCATAATCAAGGACAAATGTTTTAATATCATAATAGTCTGGATCACTTGCGAGAAAGTGTCCTCAAAGAATAAGTTTTCTCAGTTCGCCAGAGAGGGATGTTACATGGTAATGCTTCTATGATTCAGATAGTCTATGATTACTATATGTTCACTAGTATGTACACTATAACTAGGAGTGATGCCAAGATTATCTCTAAGAAGTACAAATGATTTAGGGAATTACAATGGAATCATATTAGGCATAGGATAGTTAAATCTCATAAGCTAACAGAAGCAGAGACCTATCATATTTATGTAATATAAGCACAATCATGGTCATACTGTATTACTATCGATCCTAGTTATATGAGCATAGTGACCATTACTCTTTTATATCAATTCCACATGTTATAACTATCATATATTATGGGATTCCTTATCCTTATTACTCGTATTGAATAGTGTAAATAGAGCTATTACTATAAGCAACACTATAACTATACTAGTAGCATCATTAACAAGGGTCTTACAAAGGGTATACTCTTATCCACTACAGATGGGTTTTACTTACTCTGATTAAGAGAGAGCTAAAGAAATGGAATCAACTTCATATCTTATCCATATGAGCTATCTGAATATTACGATATAGTTAAGAGTGTAGAGTCTGATTCTAAGGTATAGGCCACTAATGTCTGTATGATCTCCATGTAATGCTATGGCTATTATCTATACCACCCTATATTAAAGTATGCATATAGATTTCCCTTGTTCATATGTTACCATATTCACCAGTAAATCTCAAACAACTCCTCGGGTTTGGTATTACTAGTATCTATACCATATAAATAGTATGTTCATGTTAGTTGTAATGGGATTAGTTCATGTATGTCACCTATACCTGCCAAATTGACTCATATTTTGTGCTAGATGTTACTGTATTTACTAGAGTAAAGGTCAATGGAAGTAATACTAACATAGAATTATAAGTCACACTACAACTCGTACTTTGAATTACAACAAGAGAGGATAGAGCTATACATTGTGTGTTTCATATTAGTTGAGATCAATTTGTTATTATGATAGCTTACATTCTTTGATTATTATTAGTATTATTATTGATTTTAGTTATATTACTTTTATTAGGGAAACTACGGATATGGTGTGTACAACTTATTTAGATAAAGCATAGAGAGATATGGGTTTCAATAAGGACATAAAATGTGAATCTTAAACATATCATAGGTAAGAGATTGGTTAATTTGAACAGAATAACATATCCCTTACTAACATGAACTCAATATAACAAGTATGATTATAACTATCAGATAAACAAGCAAGTGATTACAATGATTACCATTAATATGTATACCTTTATCGTAATCATCTATTAGTCTATAATGGTCATAGTGTAACACATAGCCTTTACTAAGCTAAGGGACATGGTCGAATATGGCCTTGTTCATGTACAGGGGCATGCCCTAACTCGGGCATGTCCCTGTACATGGACAAGGCCATATTCGACCATGTCCATGTATAGGTACAAGCCCGAGTTCGGGCCTGTCCCTATACATTGACAGGGCCTCACATATATTATATGTGAACTATCTCGCATATAATATATGTGAGCTAGCACACATAATATATGTGAGCCAAATGTTTAATTAACCCAAATACAAATTTTATTTGAATTCATAATTTCCCAATAAAAATAAATAAATTTCAGATAAAAAATGTTATAAACCATAATTATACATTGACTATAAACAATAGTTCCAAATTAATATAGTAAAAATCTATTCTAACATTTATAAGAATTTAGTAAACATTGCACCAAAATATTGGTGTCAATTTCATCATGTAATAATCTTCTACTTTTGTATTATATTTCAACAAAGAATAACAAAATAAAAATCTGTTTTAACATTTATTAGAATTTATTAAACAATGCCCCACATAATTGATTTCAATTTCACCATGTAATAATTATTTAGTTCTATATTATATTTCCAAATACAAGAAAATAAATTATGAAAATCCCTCCAATACAAATAATACAACCTGTTCTGGAATTGACTGTGCAGTTGGAGGCATTTGTCAGGGGTCTCCTTTGTAATCTCTATAGGCATTCCAATAGGTTGTGTAGCTGACAGTTTGAACTAGAAAAGTGGATTGTGGGCATTGTGAGGGATGATTTGCACTTTGGTTCATACAACAAGGTACAATAGGTTGTAGGATCACAAATGGTCGGAGAAGATTTGAATTTTGACGGCTAGAATGAAAACTGGGTTGAACTAATGTTTACTCAGGCTTTGGAGGTGAGAGCGCAAGGTAATAGAATTTTTTGGATGCACAATGGAGTGGTAGAATGAGGGAGGGTGTAAGAAACATTTATAAAACACCCAAAAAGTACATATCAAACTTCTTTAACAATAAAAATGAACTCTTATCAACAAACCATTCATTCCACAATTGCTCAGAAACCCACCTAAAAATTAGAGGTTCATCACTAAAATGTATGAACACAAATTGGACACTGTAATTGGATAATAATGATGAACACAAATTAATAATTTAATAAATTGGATAATGATAATTGGATAATTGGACAAAGTTGTTGATTAGTTCTTTAAAATCTTCAAGGTATGAAGGTGAATAAAACAAATCTGTTGATGGAGTCATTCACGGCTTCTGATGCCCTTCAAAATTACATGCATACGAGTGGAGGACTCTCAACAATAGAAAGATACAAAGGCATTACTTTAATATTTCCAAGGTTATCAAAAGTCGTAATCAACGTTGTACTAGCTTTCTGTTTAAGAATAGATGGCTTCTCTAGCGCCCTAATAGCCAGAAGGGCAATAAGAAACTATCTTCTTGAGAGTAAAAAAGTTGGGTTTCCCACCAATTATATGTTTCTTGTCAAAGCACTGGTAAATTCTAATGCCAATTACACCCATGTTTTCCAAATGTTGACCTTTACATCATCAGTTCTAAGTTTGATGACGTTATCTTTTATTGTGGGTAGTATCAACTTAATTTTCTCTTTTAATTTGTCTCTGGTTGTTGCATTTCAAGGGGGCAATGACCAATGGTATAAATTCTATGCCTCTCTCTAAACCTAGAGTTATGGTTATAATGGCAGGCATTGGTATTGCTTTTCTTATGGATTTTTTGGATTTGTTGTGTCTTTCCAAGAGAATTAGATAGAGGGTGAAGAGTGATAGTTGGGGACTTACTGGGCGCAGAGTGATAGTTGGGGACTTACTGGGCACAAAGTGAAGAACAACACGACCTGCTATTGACTTTAATGCACCTAGTTTGGTTGCACTAGTTTCATATACTTTCACTCGGTTAGATGCTATAGACTATGGAATAGAAAGGGGTGCTACCTATACTCATGCTCCCACCTTCTTTATCGGGTGAAGTGAAAGGCCCTTTCGGTTAACTGAATTTGCATGCAAAGTGATAGTTGGGGACTTACTGACAGAGAAAGGCTAAAGGGATAGGGGTGTAAAGTGATCCATAAATCCTTGCCTTATTTGGGGATTGATCTATTAAGGGTATAAAAGAGAAGTATGAGTGGTAATTCTACCAGCCCTACGAGAATTGGAAATGTAGGCCCTCCCTGGAAAATTCTCCTTGGATTACGTAAATAGGATCTCGGTGAGGTGCAAAACTTCACATTTTACATTGAAAGCTGACAGAGAGAGGCTAATGCTTTACACAAAAATAAAAATTTACCACTAAACATTACCGACAATGCTGTTAAATTATTGTGTCGACCACTAAACATTTACCACTAAACATTACCGACCACTAATTTAGACAATACTGTTAAATTATTGTGTCGAAATTTACCTAGACCGGATGCCTACATCTCCAACACCCATCCGTCCGCAGCTTCAACGTCCACCCGACCGCCCGTCCACCCTCCCACAACAACGGCATGAAACACAGTCACCTAGCACTATCGCCAACACTATCAACTAACCAACAACTCAGAAAACCAATAATAGTCGCGATGTGTGGGTAATATATAAACCTCTTTTCGGCCGAAAGTTTCTTTCGGTTGAAAGGTTCTTTTGGTTGAAAAGTTCTTTCGGTCAAAAAGTTCATTCGGTCGAAAAGTTCATTCGGTCGAAATATCTTTCGACCGAAAATATGTTATCGGATGAAAAAAAATCATCTGGCTAAAATTGTACATGTAAATTGAGGGCATCATCACGGTACCATTCGATTTGACGTTCAAAGGTTCGGCTGAAACATATTTCGGCCAAAAAAATAGAACTTTCAGTCGAAAAAAATATTAGTTCGGCTGAGAAAAGGTCTTTCAGAATTTTGGAGATCTGATTCTCACGAAAGTGTTACCCATATTCGTGAATTTTCCCTTACGCTAATTCCATGTATGAAAATGACATCTCGAAGGAAGTGACGACACACAAATATCTTGGAATCAATCTTCATCACAATCCCAACTGGAACTATAGCATTGAGAAAAGGATCAATGGAGGGTGAAAGCTTATTATGGACTTCAAAACAGTTGTAAATCAACATACCTTTGGATATGAGATAAGAAAAAATCCTCTTTGAGACTCTTATCACTCCTATTATATTATATAGTTCTAAAGTTTGGTGTTGTAGCATCTCTATAGAATCATGAATAAATATAAAGAAAATTAAAAAGTGTTTTATAACTTATAATCTCAAAATAAAAGGCTATACACCATATCCCTATCTTATCCTCCTCATAGAAGTGAGTATTTCCCTCATTGAGAGCACAATCATGACTAGATAGCTAATGTACAAGAACAAGATAAACAACATGGAAGACAAGAGGCTTCCTAATATTGCTTCAAACTCTAGTGAAAACCACTTGCAGTTCAAATAGGGTTGGCAAAAAATTCCAAGTCTTGCATAAATCATTGGGGAATAAAGGAAGATGTTACTCCGCATAATAATGATAATATTAAAAATATTATTACATCTAAATTTAAGGAGAAGTTGTAGTGCGATAAATAATTAGAGGATAAAAGAAAACTAAGATACTATAAGGAGGCGATCAAGCCTAATCTAGAAGATTATAAGTATCTCTCTATTTTGGCTTGGCATAAAGAAAAAAATCAACATTGTTAAAATAAGAACAAACTTTCACGAGCTCTATAGTGAAATTGGGAATTAGACAACTCCTAAAATGTTGTGGGTCAAAAGAACTTGTCATCTTTGTGGCGCTAAGATGACTGAAGATGAAAAACACTTTCTCTTAGAATGTCCTACGTACACCCACATTAGATGACAATTTCAAAATATTTTTTTATAATATCGACCTTCATAATCTTTTAACTCATCAAAACTATGGTGATTTAGGATTCCTTCTCTTAAATCTTTTCAAGCACAAAAATAAAATTCTAAAGCAAACCAATTGATTTCCTTACCTTTCTTAAAATTTGAGAAACCAAATTTGATCTCAGTGAACATTAACCACCACCACCACCATCGCCATCATCATCATCAATTAAAATTAAAATATTTGTTTCTTGCACTTTTATAAATATAAAAACATCCATTACTTTTAAAAAGTATTATATTTCATACTTTCATCACGTAAAAGATGAAAAATCTAAATCAATTTTTCCTTTTTAAAATAATTAAATTTTAATATTAATGATGTTGGTTTTAAAAATAACATTAAATATATAATTTTTTTATAATTTCAAAAATAATCAATTTTATAGATTTTTTATAATTGTGAAAATCATAAAATTAAATAATTAACAAAACTATTTTTTAAAAATAATAGAATACAAGTTTGTTTTTTATTTCATAAATTGAAAAAACTTATATTCATATAAAAATGAGTATACATGTTTCGGTTCTCTTAAGGGATGTCAGATTGAAAATAAGAGACCTAAAAGTCACATTCAACCTTCCTTTCCTCTCTCTCTCATACATGCCATTTACATCCAAAAAGTTCTAACTACATACCATACAATCATTTTTTTAACAAAAAATAGGATTTTTAAACCGCCATTCCTAATTCCTTGAGCACCCCTACATAAGAAAGGATTTTTTTATCACATAACAGACCATCGTAAAATTATTGCAAAATGAATGAACCGGGATCAAGCTCCAAAGCATCCTTTGATAACCCATTCACAATCTCATTGATCTCCCTATAAACATGGTTGAAATAAGACTATTTAAACTCAATCATCGTGTTGAGAATGTGATTTAAAAGGGGTTGAGTCTTTACTACTTGGATTTGTACATTTTTTTTCCCAATCTATGACCACCTTGAAATCCCCAAAGACCTGCATTTCCCTCAAATTTAGCATGTTAGAATAGTACATCAAAGTCCACATTGTAGAGAATTATGTCTTCATATTAGTCCCACAACCTGGAGCATAACTGTTTTTGAAGAAATTCTCTTTAGAAATAAATAGAATGACTGCAACACCACATAATGACGGGTGTCCCCAACTTTCCGCATCAAAAAATACACATGTGATCATTTCTTTCACTTCTAGCACCACCAGACGTATTTCTTTAATCTTTTTTTTATCTTGTTTTTGAAATCAGAGGAAATTTTGGTGATGAGGCCCCCAATCATCTCTACGTGAATGACTAGGTTATGGAAAATGGTCAAATTTTTGGCCTACCAAATGAAATATATGAAAATTCTTGGAGCAGATCCATAAGTCATTGCACTCTGCAATTTTTTGCAATCAAAGAGCCATTCTTCTAGAGTGCTTCCAGCCAATTGAAAATTTAACTTGAGTTTAGAACATAGCTCCATATAAACTTTGTGTGCGGAAAGACATGACACAAACAAATTGGATTATGTTTCCTCTTTATCTTTGGAAAGGGCACATCTACTCGACCCATTCCACCCTCGCTTGATTCCCACCTCCCATGTTAGAATCTAGTTGCTCAAATCCAACTAGTATACCAAAGTTACTTTTAGAGAGGCATTTATTTTCCAAATGTCCGCCTACCACCATTTGACAGATTCCTTAAAATCCTCTTCTACCAATGACAGATAGCCCAATTTTATAGAATATTTGTAGGATTTTTTGTCCAGCACAACATATCAATTTTTTCTTCCTTTAAGTAAATAAAATTTGATTTTAGGAGATCCACAAAAGATTCCCATTCTTCATCTTTTTCCTCGTCTAAACCTAAGTCACTCTGATATTTCCATTCATTTCACCCCGCCTCATCTATGCTTTCCTTTCTTACATACCAAATCTAAAAAATCCTAAATTGTGAAGAACAATGAGTAGACCATCAGATAATTTGAAAGAGTTGGAATCCCCTTCCCATGGGTCTTTCCCTTGTCGAGCTTCTTTCCCATTTCCTATTTTCCAAGAACACCATTTTCAAATAATAGGAAAGTATTCTACCATGGATTTTCGTCCAATGTAGAAGTTGTCCATCGATTTGATGAAATCCATGAACAAATCCACAATTCATCTACCGGGGAATTATTTGGCGACCATCACCCTACACCACAAATAATAATTGTGTGTTAGTCTCCATAAACTCTTTACAGTGAGGACCTTACTAAACTAGAAAGGATTCTTTACCCCCTACCCCCCATATATTTTTGGCACAGCAATCCCTATCCATCTAACTAATGGGATTCTAGTTGGATCCTTTTTACTAGACCAAAGGAATTGAAAACATAATATTTTGATTTTTTAGAGGATAACTTTAGGTATCTTAGCAATGGAATCCCAATATATGATAATGTTTCTTAGCACTAAGTTTATCAACACCAAATAACCTCCTCTACATAGAAAACGAAAGGTCTAGTTTGACACCCATTCTTGGATTTTCCTTAGGAGCCATAGTCAATTTTATAATTTTTATCCCACAGGATTGAGATCGAAACCCAAGTACTCCTTTCCCTCATCTATGATTTTCATCATGAACGGAAGCCATAACTTCAACTACTACAAATAATCCCCCTCAAAGGAACATGACAACAATATTGACTTCTCCAAGTTTATTTTCTTTCTTGTAGTGGCGCAATACAAATCAAGGATGGAATTTAGCGCTTTAAATTCCTATACTTTACCTGCACCAAAAATAATTATGTCATCAACAAATAATAAATGAGATAGAATAACCTTCACAACCATCTTTATTCCTTTTAGAAGTCCCTTCCTTTTTTCATTTTCAATGAGTCTGATTATACCCTCTTCCATGATAAGAAAGAAGAAATGAGACAAAGGTCATCCTTGTCTCAACCCCCTTGATGGACTGAAGAAGGATGATCGTGAGCCATTTATGGATACTACAAAGGATTGTTTTTCAATACAACTCATGATCCAATTCATAATGTGAAGGTTCATTCCCAATTGAATCAAGGCAAGCCTCATGAAACTCCAATTGAATTTGTCATAGGCCTTTGACAAATCTAGTTTTAAGACAAAGGATGACATCTTCTTGGTATTTAAAGTATGAAAATCTCTTGAGCCAAAGAAATCGCGTCATGATTTTTTATTTTAAAAAGGAACCCAAATTGTTCCTCCGAGATAATCTCACCTAAAATATGTTTGAGCTGATTTGCATTTATCTTGGACATGAGCTTGTAAATGAGTTTGCAACAGGAAATGGGTCTGAAGTCCTTAAAAGAGGAGGTCTCCTTTTTGTGGGGGATCAGGGCCAAAAGGGTCCTATTTAAAGAGCCAAAGATATTTCCTGATATTTGTGATTATTGGACACTATAAAGTAAATATTATTTAATAAGATAATAGAATCCTAGAAAAATCTCAAAATAAAGGCCATCTAGACCAAGTTTCTTGTTTTTTTGGAAATCTTCCAACATAGCCAAAAATTACCCCTCCAAAATTTCCGCCTGAAGGGAGTCATTCATCTCATCTGCAATTGATCTTGGGAAGAGATAAATTACCTAGAAAATTTCCTTTATAGGACACCCAACTAAAGTAGTGAAAAGACCTGAAAAATGGAATACTCCCGCTTAGGTAATCTCAATAATTGAGGATACCTTTCGGCCCTCGTGATTTATGATTTCATCTATCGAATTTATGTTTCTCCCATGGTTTTCATAATAAATATGAAAAAATTTGGAGTTATTGTCTCCAACTTGGAGCCAGACCACCCTACTTTTTAGTATCCACTTTGATTCCTCTAGATCCAGGAGTTTGATGCTTTTATTTAGTAATAACCCTATATTTGATTATTCATCCTTAGAAATATAATCTACAGTTTTTGAAATCAACAAATTGGAAATCCTACCTTCAACCTCCCTCAATAGAGATTGGATTTTTAGGTTGAAACTACACGAACAAATCCTAGATAAACAATTGACTTTTTCCAGGTTAGAAGCCATTTGATGCATATATGAGTTGTCGAAAATATATTTGAGGCGAGTCTAGGTGTTTGTAATAAGTTTCTTGTAATGTGATTCTTTCATCTAGTAATGATTAAATTTTAAGGGAGCCAAAGGTTTTGAAACACCTTTTGCAATAATTAACATGATTGGCATGTGATTTGAAATACCACCAATTGTCACTGATGATTTGATGATCTAGGGGTTGGCCAACATATTTTCTGCCACCAAGAACCCCTCCATCCTTTTAGCTACTAGATATTCACCCTTTCTACCATTTCTCCACACCTGAGATATTTTTTGGGGCTCCAAGTGCACTAGGTTATGAGAGGATATCCAGTGAACAAAGAATGCCTCCAAAGGGTCCCTTTTGGGATGTTTCCCCTAGATTTATTTAAAGGAAAAAGTGAAGTTTAAATCACCACCTATAACTAAATTAGGATCCTAAAGTATGCCATCATTTCTTAAGCTCTCCCAAAAAGGTCGTTTGTCTGCATATGGTCCATAGATGTTGACAATTCTAAAGGAAAATGCCAAAGAGAAATTCTCCAAATCCAATATGATTCTAGAATAAGTAAACATCAAAGAAAATTTATTAGAATTTGGGCCCCATGCATATGAAAAACCTATAGCTTTCTTAGAACAAAAGGACCAATCCCTTAACCATGGGTTGAAGGCTTTCACATTATTTTCCCTAGATCACATTGTTTCCCGAGCTAATAAATATCAGGCTTATATTTCGCAACCATTCTTTTGAGGGCCTGAATTTTTGGGGCGTCCCTTACCCCCCGAGTATTAAGAGACAAAATAATCATTTGTAACTTCTGGATAGGGATTTCCCTACTCCAAGGGCCCTCAAAATGGTTCATTGTTTCCCGGATTTGATTTCTTTCATAGCTTATTGTTGGGATAAATATAGATGATATTTTATACCTACTTGTTGAGTTGCTACTTCATCCATTGCTAAAACACCAATCCCAGGGTTATCCTGAACTATTTTGATTTGGGATATTAACAAATACTCTAATTTTAAGATAGAAAAGAAAAGGATCACGAGTGAGATACCAAAGTATTTTTTCCTCCCTCACCTCGAGAGGAACCAAGGGATTTGGGATAGAACCAACATCATAGGAAAGGGGAGTTTGAGAAAACCATTGCTCCAAGACCCGAGGGATAGAAAGGACCTGATTTTTCTTAGGGGAGCATAGAAGAGAAGACGAAAAAACTACACCCTTAAAAGAGTCTATTGAGTTTAATTTTTCTCCCGACGTCAACTCTTTTTCATAATTTAAAAAAGATGAGTTTTTTTCCAAAGGAACAATTGACTTACCAATATTCGAAGCTACATGAATTCCCCCCATAATGACCACCTTGCATGGATCCCGAGTGGGTCCGAGTGGAATGACAATGATTCCTTGACCATCACCTTTTCTGGTTCCTCTCAAACCATGACCACTTTCCTCCTCCATGATATTTTACCAGAGAATATGTCCCCATGATATTGGACACATGGGAAGGATATCCATTATGGAACAAAAAACTCTTAGAACATGATACCAAATAATTAGTTTCCTTAATCACAAGTGGATGGATTGCATGCAAATAGAAACCACACAAAATGGGTTGTTCTCGAACCTCCTTGGAGCTTGAATGAAATCCCATGCAAGAGTTTCCCTTGATCGAGGGGTTCTGATGACCACTTCCATCATGGAGACCTTCAAAAAGAGGGAGATGAGAACCTGACCCACAAGCTTGACCGGCAGATGGTTTTGGATCCATTCCGCATCCAATATGCTTGTATTGTCGTAGACTAACAAACTCATCATTGCAGAAAAAATATATTATGGGTTGATTCGTTCCACCTTGTAATAAACACATTTCTCCTCCACTCAAGAAGATACAAGTCACACCATAAACCTCATTTAAAAATATGATAAGACCCCATCACTATTATGATTAGATGAAAGGTTGTAGATCTAGGCTAAGAGTTGTATGTATATCCTCTCTCAACCATTATTTTCCATGAAAACCCCCCATTAGCCAATGGTAGACTAAGTTAACTCACTAACCCCCCATTACCCTTAATCCATTAACTCATAGTTGGATAATCGATCAATCCATTAATTGATTGGTCATTTAACCCATTAACACACTAACTTACTAACTCACTCAAACATTTCTCTCTAATCCATACCTACCAACCTTATAACCTTTGAGACAAATTCATAACTCATGAATCTTGACAAGTGTAGCATATGAAACTTTCACTTGGGTATTCAATTATGCCTATCCATCTAGAGGTGCCTTGTGCAATCAACTCATGAAATGGATTCATGTGTTCTTGCCTAATGACATTAGAATGCCTCTCAACTATTTCCCTAATATGATGGATCACCCTCCTAGAGCCTTTCTTACCCTAGCCTAGACATGAGACCTCACTGATATGTCTAGAACTTATATGGGTTCCTAAGGTCTATATTCACCCTTGGTCTACACTACAATGAAAACAACTTATAGTGGAGGATTTTGTGAAGGTTTTTAGTGTTACAAGATTTGGAAAATTATCAAAAAAACCTTTGATAAAATCTTTGTTATTGGTAGTGGAGGATATTTTGGAGTTTTAATAGAATTTCACTATAAATAAAAATTAGGAGTGTCCTGAGGTTCTATTAGTTTTTTTTGTTTTTTGTTTTTTTTGTGTGCTTACATCGTTAATGCACATCGATGCACCAAATATATACCATACACACTAGTGAAACAATATTTGATACATAATGAGAATTATAAAATATATAATACACATCATTGTTGATTAAGGTTGGTTGTCATTGATGTCAACCCTTGAAGAAATCTCGATAGCACAAAGGATGAACTCCAAAGTGGTCCCCTTATGGTGAAATCCCTCACGGGAAGACACTTTGCAGATTGAGTTACCTAGAAGTATGGTTAGAGAACCCCTGCTTATTTGTGGAATAATGAGATGAAGGTTAGTGAACTTTTTAGTTAAACTATCCTAGATGGAAATTTCTTGTCATGCCATTTTTGGTGGTATGTGGAATGTCACATAACTCCTCGTGATTAGAGAGTTATGGCCATAAGAAGTTGGAGAACCCAGGTTTGGGTAATGGCCCCAAGTTTGTTTGATGGATAATGGTATGAGTTTTGATATATTTATAGGTAATACTATTCTATATGGATATTACATGTCATTCCATTTCTAGTGGTATGTGGAATGTCACTTAACTCCTCACGGTTTGAGAGTTATGACCTTATGAAGTTGGAGGACCCTCATATGTCATCTAGAAGCCCCAAAAGGTCAAAGTAGTCAAAGTGGTTTAAGAGATTTTAGAAGGTAAATAATAAAGTGAAGTGATGAGTGTAATATAATTCAAAGTGAATATGAAATAAATTCTTTAAATAATAAATTTAATGGAGAAATTAGAAGTGGGTTAACCCTAAAATAAGGAAAGTGGGCAAAGTGACCTAGAAGATGATTTTAAGGAAGCTACTTGGAGAGTATAAATGAGAGGCAAGGCTCTCTAATTTTGGATCACACTTTACCATATTGAATATATATAGGTGTATAAGGTAACCAAATAATATCTAAGCTGAATTTCATAAGGAAGGTGAATAAAAGAAGGCCGGAATTCAAGGGAGGATAAATTCTTTTGATGATGCTTTCTAAGGTATGTTATTTACAGGTCATCTCACCATTTTTGAAATAACTTTTTTTATAGAATGATTTATACTGTGAAATTGCTATTCCATTGAGGAAACATATCCAAGTATCTGTGGTAAAACATTCAACTTCTGGGTCGTTGTATTTTTGGAGTTACACTCCCTGGAAAATAGGGTTTGTGGCTAGACTTGAAACTAGTCTAAAACAGGTGTTTCAGGAAAAAAACGTCATAAATTCTTCATAACATATCCAAATTTAGTAATACTAAATGTGTTGGTTATAGTATAGTCTTTATTATTCTTTGTAACATTTCTAGATCAATTCAACAAATATTCTATGTGGGGCACGCTCTACAAGGTCGCTCTCTAGAATAACCTAGAATTCAACAAGGTATGCCATTTTTTCTATAACTCCTTTTCTGAGAGGTTTCAAGTAGTGAAACCTAGAGGATATGCATAAAACACACTGAATAAAATTGTGTATCAATTTTAGATCTTTATTCATTACAGGTACATAGTTATGATTATTTCAAGTTAGGGTTGTTGACTAATCCAAAACTAGTCATGTGAGACTCAAGAAAAGTTTGATGAAAATGCTAGTCTCTTGTTGTTAAATTTAAGGAAGGTTTGCAGGTATGTGATCATATACACCAGTTCTATTACAAAGTTACAAATCATATTTGGATGATGAAATTGATGAGGGCATTTTGTTAAGATACATGTTGGGTACATGGTTGAGACAAGTAGTTGATGAGTTGGCACATACATGAGGTGTATAGTTGATGATTTTGGTACATATTGATAAGTCGTAGTTGATGAGTAGGTGATACATGATTGGTACATACTTGGTACATGGTTGGATGCACTTGTTTATGGTACATGTTGATTACAGGTTGTTTGGTACAGGTTGATGCATGGTTGATGCACTTGTTTATGGTACAGGTTGATTACAGGTTGAGGTACAGGTTGATGCATGGTTGATGCATGGTTCAGGTTTACAAAAATAAATCTCACAGTGATAGTGTGACAGTAGTTCCATCATTCTACTTCTATTTCAGGGCAGTTGGACGGGGCAAGGATAGGTGGTTGTAGCCAAAGAACATAGGGGGTTGTAGCCTCCTTCTAGTTGTAGCCAGATAATTGGGGAGATGGAGCTTCCCTCAGTTTGTAGACTAAGAAACTAGGAGGTTGGAGCCTCCTTCCAGTTGCAGCTAGAAAACAAAGGAAGTTGGTGCTTCCAATGAATGTAATTCTTCAAGACATATAAGAAAAATAATTATGTGGTTTTCTCCCGCTTTGGGTTTCCACATAAAACACTAGTGTACTATGTATGTGTATGATTTTCCATTTTTTCATTGCTCATTATTGGATGATAATTCTACATTGATATAACACTTAGATTATTTGGTTAAAAAATATTATAATTGCTCTATTATTGATTCACCCCCCCCCTCTCAGTAATCCAACAATCATCCCATATAATATATTTTCAAATCCCTAGTGCATATTTAAGATATTGAAGGAATGAGTGAACTTATATCAATAATATGCATCTATGCACCAATATTTGATAATAACCATAACTCTAAAATATATATAACAGGCACCTATGTGTATTATATAATTTTGATGTCATGTTGCATGTTTTATATAATGAAAGCATTGGTTCATATTACATGTAAAAGATAACTAGTGTGTATATTTACTTATGCACTGTTATGTACTATAATGGTTACAATAACAATAATGGCAATGATAATGATATCTTTAAAGGGAATGCATATTTTATTTTCATTATAAGCATTGATGCTTTTATTATAGTTATTCACATTGGTGTGTAAGGCTCACTAAAAGGAACCGGTGTGAAAATATGTATGAAATACATCATTGAATTCAAATGAATACAACACACCAATATGTTTTGATGTTGGATTTGGTTATGCTACAAAAATATTAAAAGTTTTAAGTTCCTTTTTTTCTTAATTTCATAATTTTAATGAAATATTGAAATGCAAATTTTTTTTAACACATTTATAAATAAAAAAAAATATAAGTAAAAGACAAAGAATTTAAAAATAATAAAATATCTGAGTGTGTATATTTTCACAGTTAATCATAATGTATGAGCTTTCTAGAGAAATACTTTGCAATAAGTTTTAAAATGTCCAACATTTTGAGTGGACACTCCATCCATCATCAGGGATAATTGAATCTCTAAGATGTTAGAGTTAACAAAACAAGAATTTTTTAATAATGGTATTAAAAGTAAGGTATCGAAAAAAGATATTAAAATACGATATGATCGTTGAGGAGAAAAGAGGAATATTAGGCGGAAAATTAATAGAATAGGGAAATCCATTATGATTGGAAACGATATTAGAATAATGTTTAAAACAATATTAGAATGAGGTTTAAAAATGAGAGGGGTAATGTGATGTTGATAAACAAAGGTATTTAAAGAAATTAGAGAGATTATGATATTCTAGGAAGGGAAGGAAATGTTGAAATGGAAGGAATTAGACTCGAGGTCCAAGACAAGAAAGAAAAGATAGGTCTTTTTTTCTCCTCAATGGTCATATCCTAATATTTTATTTAAATACTAAGCCTCGACACTCTTTTCTAACATTTTAGAGCTTCAATTGTCCTTGATGATGGGTGGAGTGTCTACTCGAACTTTTGAACGTTTCAAAATTTCTTATATAATATTTTTCTAGAAAACTCATACAATAATAAAACATTTTTTTAAATTTTTTTATAATAAGACTTCAATATTGATGATTTTGGTTCTTAAATAACATTAACTCTATAGTTTTTCTATTGTGAAAATAATATTTTTTATGGTTCCAAAGATAATGATTTTGTATTTTCAAAATAAATTTTTTTATAATTCCAAAAATAATAATAAATGAAAAAATAAATCTTTAGTTTTAAAAATTTACAAAATATCTTTAACATAAATTATTACATTAATAAGTTTATTCCTTATGTGTCATATCATTTATTATGTCTTAATTAACATTGATTGTAATAATTCTATTATTTATTATTTGCAAAATATTAAAATTATTTGGAAAAAAATCTTTATAAAACAACAAAAAATAATTTATATCATAACATTCAATACTTTAAATAATTATCATTATAAATAATATAATGGAATAATCAATATTATTTATAAATTAGTTAAATGAATTGTGAGAGATTAAAATACTAACAAATTAATCAACCATTAAACATAACTTACTAATTTTTATCTAATAATTGATTAAGTTAACCCACTAACCCTAATTGCCTCCAAACCATTAACTAGCTAGTCCATAAATGAACTAGTTATCTAACCCATTAACACACTAGCCTACTAACCAATAACCCATTTCTCTCTAAATGATTATGATGATGTTGATTAAAAACCACTAAGACTGAATTGGTTTATTGGACCTTAAGAGGGTAAGTGATTTACTTGCGATTCTTTAGAATTTTGTTTCTGTGCTTGAAAAGCATTAAGAGAATCTTTCCAAGATAACCATACTTTTGTTGAGTTAAGAGGTTAGGGAGGTTGGTAGTGTGACATATATTTTGAAAATGAGATCTAATATGGGTATAGGATGGACAATCTAAGAGAAAGTGCTTTTCATCTTCAACCATCTTAGTGTCACAAAGGTGACACACTCGTTCATCCCCACTAACCCTCTAACTATTGATGCTAATCTATAACCCACTAACCTTGTTCATCCTTTGGAATTTTATCAATTTTCAAAAACAAAAGACACAATAAAAAATCGATTAATATTGATATGAAAGTAAATATAGCAAAAATATTAAATTGGTAATTTTTACACTAGTATATGCATATGATAGAAAACCATGTTTAACAATAACACATTTTAAATAATTCCTTTTTGTTTCTTTTTTCTACTATTGCAAGTCTCATTAACGATTGCTCTGAACTATTTGTGGTAGTTTATATATAACCCCATTCTTGGAGTCATTGGATTGTTTTTTGTAAAGTGAAAAGAACAAATATACGTTATTTCCACTATATCACTCGTAGCTTTATAAAATTCCCCCACCCTTGTCATTAACTTCCAACACCATTCCAGAAAAATTGAGGACCAATTCATCATCATCTACATCTTCCATTTTTTTTCCTAGAATGAGTTTATGTTCTTGCACTATCATTCGCTACACAATATTCACCAAATGACCAAAAAATATTGGGATTTTATTCCCTCACATTGATTTCTATGATTTGTTTTATCTAATCTTCTATCAACAATATTATATCAACAAAAGCTCTCCATAATGATTACACAAATTATGAAATATATTTTACGAACTAAATAAATAATTTTAGGCTAAATGTTTTTTAGTGTAAGATGATGTAATGATCCCTTATATTTCTTACTAGTTCTCATCCTTTCTTAACTATTTTACCTTCCATAATCCCTCCAAATATTCTTTTTTATACCTGAATTATTGCCATAATTATCAATTATTAACCATTTAATTTTATCTAGTATTTTCTTGGGAATTTATGTGTGTAGCATAATTAAGAGAACACAATGACACAATATTTGAGTTTTATGAATAAATTCAACAAGAGGTATCATTTACATATGTTATGGAATAGTATGTTGTTGAATTCTATTTTGTAGAAGACTAATGAATCTTATTTTGTAGCATTCTACCAAATGTTGTTGACAAATTTGTGCTGAAAATTTTTGTATTTTTATGATGGATTACCTCTATGTGAAAGATGCATATGTTGAAGAATTCTCAACCTTGTTACTAGGGCCCTATAGCCTCTCTTTGTTCAGCTACAACCAAACTCTATCTTCAAGCTTGAAATTTTTTCTTAGTTTTTTGTTGATCATGTTAAACCTTGTACTTTTCCTTGAATTCATCATCTTTTGTACTTACAAATGGATCTACCTAATCTTTAGACAATTTTTTCATCTTTCAAGCTTCTCATGTGATTTTTTTTCATGTAAGTTATAAAACTTTCCAGTCTAGCAATGCATAGGTAGATTATTTATAAAATATAAAGGAAAAAAATATCATTCACACAGTATTAAGAAATTTAGCACGGGGATGACCATGAAAATAATACAACACGTACCAAACATTCTACCACTTATTTTTTTTTCATAAAAGGGGATCGAGGATTACATAATCAATAATTTAGGGAAGCAATTCCCATTTCTTGTTTTCACCAAGAGAATTTCTTAGTACTAATAGACTTCGTTAATGAATGTACAACATTATTCAAAGTGTCAACCTTTACCAGTAACACCTTCTTGTATTCAACCATGTCTCACAAAAAGTTATATTAAACATAGATATTCTTTGTTTTAGAATGATAAGCAGGGTTCCTTGCCAAAAATATTGCACTCTAATTGTCACAATCTAACCTTACATCTTGTTGTACAAACCTAATACTTGAACACAATATATGTAACCATACAACTTACTTACTTGCATGAGTAGCTAGCATGTATTTATATTCTATAGTTGATAATGAAACTATAGAATATAGTTTTCTTATCCAACTGATTCCACCTCCAAATAGGTTAAACACATAACCACTTGTAGATGTTTTTCAATCTAGGTCTCCATCCTAGTTTGCATCAACAAAGACATGTACATTTAACACTATTTCTAGTCTATGTCTTCCTTGGTATAATATTGCATAATATGTAGTGCCACATGTAACATACCCCACCACCCACAGGCTGGGGTACGCTACCTTCAAGACCACCCTTGGACGTCTTTCTCTTACCAATACCTTTTTTTTAAATAATAAGGATGCATAAAAGAAAATATCTAATGACATGCACAACAATAACCAACAAGTATGCATATTCTAAATATTCAATTAAATGATAAATAAATACACAGCGAAATAAATTGATATACAGGTAAATAATACCATAACAAAGAGAAATTATCTTTATAAAAGAAGACACCAATTGGCTATAGACCAAGGACATTCCACCCAGCTGTAGACACTACTGTTCCAAATCTCAACAGTAGTGTCACCCCGAGCTAGGGCTATGAATCCACAAGGACAGTTCCAGAGTGTTACATGACTTCCCAAAACAGTCAACACTCAAGCTCTTAAAGGATTTCCCATCACTCACAACAATCCAAGTACCCAGCTCTCTTCTACCCAGCTTGCACCACCCAAGAGAATGGACCCCCACCCTTCTCTACCATGCATTCCCTCAGGAATTCCTTCTCCTTCCAGGGCTCGAGCACAACTAGTCCAGAATATCCATGCTGGAATTATTAGGACTAGCAGTTGTGAAAAAAGTTTGACACATGCCAATGCATCTCAGACATGCAGGCCTCAAGTCATGGTTGGATTACACCAGTGACCTCTACAACCAACAATACCATGGCTACTCTTCAACAGTTTGTTTCCCTTTCCCCAAGCCAAGACATGAATGAGGAAGGACGAATGAGTTACATGTAAGAATGGAATGCATGAATGAGTGAATGAGTGAGTAAATGCATCAAACAATTAGCAAGTGGACTCATGAATGAACAAACAAGCCAATGAGCAAACCCCCCAATCAGACTAGGGACATGTTTATGTATTTCATGGGGAATCAAGAACCTCCTGGCCTCCCCTAACAATCTCACGTAACTGATCCACTCCCTTAGACAAAAGGGTAATTAAAATAGGAAATAAACATTTATCCCCTCAAGTCCCCTCTCTTGTGGAATCATATCCCCCTATAACTCTAGTCCTTATCTATCTAGCAACCATCGATGTGTTTATTATTAATAATGATCAAACATTACATTTATTAGGCACACTGGCCTCTTTTAATTGTTTGGGGCCTCTAGCCCCTTTACAATTAACAAAATACATTATTTAATATGGCGCTAAAAACCTGGGGTGTTACATCCCCTCCCCCATATTTTGGCACTATCCTCGGTGCATATAAAAAATAGAGATCAAAATCTCAAAATTTATTCAAAAAGTTGTGGGTACTCTTCCTGCATGGTATATTCATTCTCCCAGGTATCATATTCAGGACCGTAGCAAGTCTAATGAACTTTTACCATCTCTATAACTCGATTCTGGAGCATTTTTACCTTTCTCTCCAATACCCGCATTGGTTGGACCTGAGAATCTCCCTCCGTCTCTACCTGAATCAGATGCCAATCAATAACATGGTTAGGATCATGTACATATTTCTTTAGCAAAGAGACATGAAATACATTCTGCACATTCATGAAAGCATGCAATGCAAGAAAGTATGCAACTGACCCTATTATGTCCAATATTTCAAATGGACCATAGAATTTGGCTACCATCTTTGTACAACTACCCAATTTCAAAGAGATTTTTTTAGGCTTCACTTTAAGAGGTACATTCTCCCCTACTTTAAATTATCTAGTTGTCCTGGTCTTATCTGCATAAACTTTCTGTCTATCCTGAGCTGCCTTTAAATTTCACTTGATCTTAACCATCTGGTCTTCCATATCCTTGAGACACTCTGGCCCAAGTACCACTCTATCTGCTAGGTTTCCCCATCTCACTGGAGTATTTCATTTCCTACCATACAAGGCTTCAAATGGGCTCATTCTCAATGAATCTTGATACCCATCATTATATGCAAACTCAACCAAGTGTAAGTAATCTTCCCACTGTTAAGAACCAAATATCAGTATAGCATAGAAAAACCTCAGAAAACGTACTCAACGCCTTGAGAAAGAGATAATTTTAGATAATAAGCCTCTTCGAGGGGGAAACCTCCTTTTACCCCACTTAAATGTTCAAGTACCAGATGATTCCAAATGAAAATGTCTCCTTGGTATATATAGGAGACTAGGAGGTATAATTACAACTAATGGAATAAAGC
>SNQJ01S0102625.1:0-28460 GCA_010110895.2 Picea sitchensis
GCTAAGCCCATAAAGGATCTGATATCTGAAACGTCCTTTGGGGTAGGCCACTCCATGATAGACCTGGTCTTGTCAGGGTCTACTGCTACTCCTTCTTCAGATATGACATGGCCCAAGTAATGTATTTGCTTCTGGAAAAAGTCACACTTGCTAAATTTGGCATAGAGCTGATGTTCTCTTAACACTTTAAGCACAAGTCTAAGATGTTCCTCATGTTCCTCTCTATTCTTGGAGTAAATTAATATATTGTCAATAAAAATCAGTACAATTTGTCTAGGAATTTGCTGAGCACATTGTTCATCAAGCACATTAAAGTGGCAGGGGCATTGGTTAATCCAAATGGTACTACCACAAACTCATAGTGACCATATCTCGTCCTGAAGGCAATTTTGTGGATGTCTTCACTCTTGACTCGGACTTGATGGTATCTAGATATCAATTCAATCTTTGAGAAGATGGAAGCACCTCCCAATTGATCGAACATGTCATCGATCCTGGGTAAGGGGTACTTGTTCTTTATGGTTACCTTGTTTAGTTGTCTATAATCTATGCATAGTCAGAGGGTACCATCTTTCTTCTTTAAAAACAGAACTGGTGCTCCCCATGGAGACACGCTGGGTTGGATATAGCCTTTGTCCATCATTTCTTTTAGTTGTAATTTAAGCTCAACTAGCTCGGGTGTGCTCATCCTGTAGGGTGTCCTAGACACTGGCACTGCTCCTGGTGCAAGTTCTATTGAGAAGTCAATGTACCTTCTCAGAGGTAGACCCGGTACCTCTTCCAAAAATACATCTCTATATTATCTTAGTGTGGAGTGTTCTTCGAGGCTTGGTTTGTCATCTTGGATTATGAGAAGCCTTCTTAAATGCACCTTTTGGGATGCGAGTCATCATTTCTCCTGCCACCTTCTCAATCTGGATAGGAGTCGATGGGTTCGTGGCTTATTTTCCCTTATCGACATATTTTGACATTCTGTAATCTCGAGCACTGGTCGCTATATTAGCTTCAACATTAATCATGTAAATATTTACGATCGAGTTTTTGTTGGTAGGCGCGGGGGGTCCCTAACTGCCCCCTGCCACGCCTGAGGATGCTGAAGCCTAAGCCATATTTTACCCTTGTGGAAAATAGTTCCTCAACACAACAGGTTGTTGTTGTGCCAATAGCTTCTGAGCTTTTACAAGCTGAGGGCACAGATGAGTTGAGTGGTCTTCCGTGCAAAGATTACATAGATACTTTGACTTCTTCTTCTCCATTTCCCCCCTACCAACATTATTGGTAACCTTTTTATCCCCTTTACCCTTCTTAATATGTTGTTTCTTATTTCCCTCAGGTTGATGGTTTTCCTTAGGGTTCTTTGACTTCACACTGTGTACGTCCGACATCTGGGTAGGGGGACCAACCGAACTAGAATTATGGGTGGCCACAGTCTGTTGTATCGACAATTTTTGCAACTGATTCTACAACATGTTTGTGGACTTACCTTGCATTGATCCCACCCTACTGTCAGCACGGGGTACATAATTTTTCTTTTCCTTATCGAGAATAGACCACGGTGCATCTAACAAAATATTGTAGAACATGTCAGACTGAGAGTAGATCAGTTCAAGTTGTTACGCTCTCATAATCTCCTCCTATTTTGAAAACACTCAGGAAGTTGCTACGTCCTTGGATATGCAGGGCACCAAAGACTTCAAGAACCACTCAAGCAAGAAAGAAGGAGGGACTTGAACCTTAATTAAGCTATTTCGACGCCACCATTCTCGGATATGATCCGAGATGTGATCGACCTTGGTTTTCTCAAAGTTGGCCAACAATTCGATGCCAACATCGTATCTCATGGGTCAAGAAAACCGTTGCCAAGTCATTGAAGTAAGAGTACCTCGAGCGATCGAGCTCAATATACCATTTTGTAGCAACCCCTATAAGAGTGCATTGAAAAAGGCACAACTGGACAGAGTCATCCCTCAGTGAGTTTGACGATCACCATAAATGAAAATTTGTCACATGATTACCTGAATCTTTACTAGGCTTGCCTTCAAATTTCAGAATATCTGAGGGAAACTTAGTCGGCATGGGGGGCCAACACGGATCGTGACAAATTGGGTCGTTCAGTGATCTTGACAAGTCTGGCAGATGTAGCGATGCCAGAAATGGTAGTTTTGGTTCTGAACTATTTACTGGAAAAGAGGGTCCTAGAGTTTGATTGGCACTAGGTTGCCAGAAAAATTTGGACTACTGGCCAGGGTTTTGGTAAAAACCATGGCCTTGACCAGCATAGGGAAAATGCATTGGTCGGGATATCATCGGCTTACTCCTGTAATTGGATGACATAGCTTGTGCGGGGATTGCTCCCTGCATTGTGTTCCAAGGAATTTGAAAGGGGATGCCCCCGGTCTATCCGACGAGCATGGATACAGAGCCCTGTCTGAGGTTCCATTGAGCGTGGAAGGGTTTTCCCCCAACCGACATCCCTTGCAAGGGAACTGACCCCTGCCAAGGATTCCAAATACCCTGTGTGGATAAAAATCCAGTCGTCACTCCATGTGAAGGAATAATGCCTTGCACCAGGTTCTATTGACCAAAACCTGGGTCGCCCCCAACCAAGACAAAATCCGAAGAAAAAACATTGTTCCCAAATGCATCGAACAAAGAGAATGGCATAGATCCCACTATTGTTGTATAAGACGAAGGTCCTAAAATTCCTCCACCAAACAAACTATAATTAGAATTTGGCTCGATTGGCTGTTGAAAATCACCACCAAGCGAAGGGGACGGAGGAGGTATATGAACCCCACCGTAAGGGATAACATTAAAAGGGACATAAGCACCCCCGGTTGACCCTTGCACGGGAGCGTTTGAGCTCCCTATCCCCAGACCCATGGTCTGTAAGGTAGAGTAATTAATAATCGAGTTTGAATAAAATTCGGGCATCCCATATGAGAAGGGAGGGCCCATCGCACTCTCAGTAAATGAAGCGGTCTTCGAAGCAGATAACAGTATCAGACCACTGCCCGAAGTTGAGGGAGTCGATACCACTGTGTTCTTGACTAGCGAGGGTGGGAGAGGAGGTAGGATGCCCCCTGCGGTAGTAGTCGTAACGAGAGTATGAGGACTCCCTGACGAAATAGCAACATTCGCTTCCATTTCCGCTTGTAGGACTACTTGGCGCTCAGAAGGTGTCACCTCAGGGGGAACAACCTGAATCAAAATTAGCATCAACAAGTCAGTAATCAGAGGGTTAGATGGCCTGAGAGCCTCTGCCTCAAGGTCATAAATGGTAGGTTCCTCCGGAGTCTAATATTCTCCTCGCAGAGGAGGCTCAAGCATAGTCTCCTGCGGCCTGGTCACTTTGAATGACCCTTATTGGTCAAGTATTTGTCATAACAGTGGCAGAGGCGGCTCCAATGTAACCAATGACAGGCCCTGAAGCCTTTGCGATAGACAAATTTGTTGATCTTCCACCTTGTGAAATGATCAACCAACATAGTAAGGCTTAACTATCATTTGAACACCAAGCACACACTAAAAAGTTTCCTAAAGACAAGTTAAGCAGTCAACTATCTAGTAGGAAGGACAATTACGCCAATCAACACTAGGGCAACTAACCGATGTAAATGAAACTCGAACACGAAAGAACCCTCTGGGTATACTTTGCGAAGTGAAATCCAACGTTTTCCCCAGGTACCGTGGTATACCCCCGCAGTCACCTGTGTAAGTCCCTAGAATATGGGAAACTAGGTTTCCAGCTTGCAGTCAGTCACCAGGTGGGTACGGTCGACAGTCGGGCATATCGTAATGAGAAGGATAACAAGTCTGAAGCCTATCAAGGGTATCAAAAGAAAATGGTCTGGAAGATAACAAAGGATCTCGAATGGATTCGAGGTCCATGAAGTTCTGTAAGAAAATGAAGTCGGTATTATTCCCGAGACAAACCCTTAATATACGTTCTCCATTACGTTCAGTCCAGATTTGGAGGGGTTATCTCTGTTACCTTTCCTCACACGACCTCATGTTTATCCCCTGTGTTAGAGGGGGGTCCCGGATAAATTTTATGACACTATACTTAAGCACTCCCTAACTCAGACTCCAATGTTTGATTTAATGGCCACGAAGATTTTCCTCTCCAAACCTAATTCAAGGCTCTAAAACCCTAAACTAGTTTGTGAACCCTACAAATAGAAAAGTCTAGTGTATTTTAGATTAAGTGTTGATTTACTCACAAGGTACGGTAGTGAAACTAATGGTGTTATAAAGAGACGAAAAGGAGGAGAAAATTAAATCACTTGAAAGAAAAATTACTTTGAATTTAAAAGCAAATCTTGTAACTAATTCTTTGTAAACTCAACTTTTCTTAACTAACATTTCAAGATCTTGTAAAGAAAACCTAAAACTTGCTTTCTCCTGACTACAAGCTACTTATGTTTCAAGAAATTGAGAAGAACTTGAAAGAAAAACTCTTTTTTCTTTTTGCAAATAAAAACTTTAACTATTTTACCAAACTGAAATGATTTTTTTTTTTAACCGCTTTAAAGAGAAAAACCGAAGTAAACTTTTTTATTTTTTCAAAGCATGTAAAAAAGATAAAAAGAAAACTAAAACAAGACTGGAAAATACCTTCAACCCACTGCGAATTGCAAGGATTCAATCAAGAAACCAAGAAAGAAGATCTACAACTCAACAACTTGCGTAAAACCTATTTATGGTAAACACAAGAAGACTAAGGAAACAAGTAAATTGGAAACTATACCCAGGCTATGGCCACAAACAAAGACTCTGGACTGATCCAAGAAAGCCCTAAGAAGTGTGAAATTCAGTCAGGAAAGATGAAAACTCCCTCTTTAAAAAAAAATAAATCATGAAACAGAGACACGGGTTGTTGCATCAACAACCTGCATATGTACACAGGTTGTTTACTTTGCAGAGAGCGTATGTACGTGTGATGACCCAATACAGGGTACATACACCTTTGTATCTCTTCAAAAATGAAAAGACCAAGCAGTATTATAGGGCAGGGACATTTGGTATGCACTTGGAGGTGACCAAAATCCCTTGATAGACTCAACAAAATTGAAAGAAACTTGAAAAAAAAACAAACCAATCAAACAACCCAAAATCCCCTAAAAATACCTAGAGGCAATACCCAGTATGGTCGCCAGTTCTACTAGTGGGAAAACCCCCTTTTAACTACACTAGGGTTTAATATGTAGAAAGAGCGAATAACTGTCTAAAAGTTAACCAATTCTCTATTCTACCCCAAACATACCAAAACTAATGCAAAAAAAGCAATAAGAGAAGAGATCATGTAACTATACCTTTGATCCCACGTCTGGTGATGATCTCCTCAATCTTGGTAGTTCCAATGACTGCATGTCTCATCCCAAGGCTTACCTGCATCCAAATATAGGAAAACAAGGATTACAATCATGCTATTATATTCATGATTTAGGGTTAGATATTAAATGCTAAGTATAAATCAACGAAAGTACACAAAACACCGTCATTTGGGACAAGAAAATGTGATTCTTTTATTCATCATACAAAGACTGAAACTTACAATCTGTGTTGGCCACCATTTCGCGAACCTGGTCCAGGCTCCTCTTTACCATGATCCAAGTGCACCTTGAATGGACTTCTTCTCTCAACCTTCTGATCACCTCAATGGAAGGGCATGGGTTGAATGGAGGAAGAAGGGGTTGATGAGGGAATGTTGAGGCAATATCTCACAAAAGGCAGGAAAATCTTGGGCAAGGAAGGGAAGTGCAATTCGGCAGAGTTTCACTGTTATTATGCTTGGATGTGAAATGATACCTCAACACCTCCTTTTATATGACACAGGATGGTTATTTGGTTGGGTGACAGGATATAGCAGGTGGATTAGTTAGGAAACTTCCAATAGTCCGTGAATTAAAACGAATTCCTTGCAACTTTTTATTTTTTTTGTCTTTTGCAATCATAGGTGGGTTGTGATGGTGCAACAAGTGTATTTATTCTAGTTGTAGTGGTGCATCAAGCGTATTTACATGGGTTGTAATGGTGCAGGGCACATACATCTTCTAAAAAATGGTTTATTAAGAAGATTTTCTTAACAGTGCTTTGGAAAAATATGCAAGTAAGAGGGCCAAGGCCATGTCTGCACGAGTAGGGAATTTTAGGGCTATAACACTCATCTAATGGTTAAATGCATGAATCATGGCCTTTATTCCTTGAAATATTCCTTTTGTGCCTAAGTTCCAACTTTCCTCCATCGACTTGGTGAATACCTTGCAAACTATTCTTGGTTCTCTAGACACCATGGTAATGGTGCCTATATATTCAAACTCAAATACCATATATCCCTCATGGAGGTCATGTTTGTTGGTTCAAGGGATTTTTAATGACACTTAAGACATAGAATCTTCCTTCAAGGCCTAAGGCTTGAACACCCTCCCTCAACCATAATAATGCCCTAAAACCTATCCCTACTCATGCAAACATTCTAATCATGCCCATATCAACACCCAAAATCCAAATATCCCTTTATGATTCATATGTGGTGGCTCAAGGAACCATTCTAGTCCTTGAGCCCCATAAGCTTCCTTACGAGTTTAGGCTTTGGGTTTCTTCCCCCAACCATGGTCAAGCTCCCAAGACCTTTCCTTAGTGCTTGAAACATTCTAATGACACCCATATTAGTGTGAGGCCAAATATCCCCTTGTGAGATCATGTGCACAATGTTTTTATGTGTTTTCCATGACCCTAAAGCCCTAAAATATTCCTTTAGGATATACAACCTAAATTTCCTACACATACCATGTCTAGGGCCATTAATGTTCATTCTTAGCGCTATAAACATAATAATATTATCCATATTTCTACACTAAGGACAAAGTTAACTATAGATTTCATGTGTGATTCTTTGAGGCCTCATTCATGGCCCTAAATCCTCAGAATCTTCATTTTGGGCTTACAACCTAAGTTTCCTCCCTAGATGATGGTAAAGGATTTGACTTCTTTCTTGGTGCTCAAAACCTCCTAATCGTGTCCATATCCCCACTTAGAGGCTAAGAATCCCCTTTAGAGGTTCTAAATAGTGGTTCAATGCCTTGCTTATGGCCCATGAACCTTGAAATATTGGAACTTTAGGGCCTAATTCCTAAGTTTCCTCCATTGACCATGTTTAGGACCCTATGACCCATATTAGGTGGAAAAAATGTTCAAATGGAATTGTTGGGCGCATGCTCATTTTGGGGAAAAGGATAATTTTGGAAAGAGAAGCACGAAGTGGGAGAAAGACAACTGGCAGGAAAAGAAACACGTACAAGGTAAAGCCACATGAAAAGGAGGAAAGTATGCAAGGCACGCATGCAAGGAGACTTAACCATGCTAGGGTTAGGGTTTTGGTAAGATATTGTAATGTATGATACGACAAGATTAAGTATAAATAAGTACCTAGGAGGTCTAGGTTGGGATGGATGGGATAAAGAGGATGTTTTGGAATCTCTAACATGTAGGAGTGGATTGTTTTTGTGTAGTCAAGAGAAATATTGTAAGATCTATCATCTTTTTGTAAGTTGTTGAGTTGTAGGAGAGTTAAGCAACTCGATCCCGAGGGTTAGATTGCAGGCCGAGGAGCTTGGTGCGATCTAGTCAACCTCAAAGGGATCGTGGGGTCTGTTGAGGTTGTAAGATCATAGAATGTAATGCGCGCAATGCCATGACCTTGGAGAAACATAATAAAAGATCTTGAGAGACAAATATTTGTGGGCGTAGCCTAGGAGGGGGTGAACCATGGTAGATAATGTGTTATGTGAACTATTTATTGTTTATGTATTTTCTGTCAATGGTAAACTCTTAGATGAATGTCTGAATAAAGTAGTTATATATGTTGATTTACATCCATGGATAAAGAACGACGATATATTAAATCTAGTTGGATGAAATAGTAATTAAATGAAGATCATATATTATAATCCCAGATCCCCACTCATTCCCAAACTGCAAGCACTTGAGCATTTCAGTCACCCATAGAACTATCTTGGGTGAGACTGCACATAACACTCTGTGTTCAGTGTTGCCTTTTGGTTTACCAAGAGGGTCGATAGTTTTAGAGGGATTTTTTGGAAGCTTGTTAGATATGAACCTTGGTCATCCCATGAGGTAGCAAGAGAGTAGTAACCAACAAATGGTTTTATTTCCGATTGGAACAACATGGGATTAAGTGAATGAGATCTGTTGAAGAACCATTAAAAGAATGTTAGATCTGTTGATGAAGCGTTAAAAGAATGAAAATATAGAAGGGAATATTTAGACCATGGAATCCAATGAAGGTAGAGATCGAAACATGGTTGAAGATAAAGGAGCTAGAGTTTGCGTAGAAAGACAACATAAACCCTAAAATAACATCACACAAATATATGGACAAGTACATATTTAGCGACTTGCATGAAGTATTTTTCTGTGATTTCCCACATGTGTTGCAAGAGTGGATATTGAGGTTGAAAGGAAACCACACAAAAAATCGAATCAGATAGTTAGAGTGGAATCCAGTGGAGATCCCGCAGCTACAACAAGTTGATAACAAATTCACGTGTGCAGTAGATTTCTGGTTACAATATTGTTGCAGGATTTATCACAGAATTGCAGTAGACATTGCGAAGTCTTACAACGCAGGAGATAAAGAGTTTATAAGATGACTGCGAGGAAGGTATATTCAATCGATGATTACTTCCAAAAATATCTTACTATATAACAAAGGTGTAATGACTATGGATTCAGACAACTAAACTTCCCTGTGTGCATGGGGGAAGGGGGGAAGCACTGACAAGAGCTAGATAAATGGAGGAAGAGATGGATAAAGGAAAGTAGGAGGAGGCCTTGGACCCAATCATGATGGAGGAAGATCATATCAAGCAGATCATGGAAACAACTGGAAAAATGCGTAGTGGATTACCCTACCAATATAAGATGAATACTAAGAAGAGAGCCATATCAGAGAGAGAGGGCCTAGAAAGTGATGAATAAGAGGTAGAGGATCTTCGGGCTGTGGAGAAGTTTGAGTAAATACTGTGTGCAACCTATGAAAGGAAGATAAGTTGTCAAAGGGAAGGAACAGAAGGAAACACTCCAATCCATGTAAATGTCAGTGTGGAACCCATAATCCCATGTATGACTAGTACACAAGAAAGAACACTAGTATACAGACAACCAAATTTCAGTGGTAGAAGAATGAGAGGACAAGGATCCAGTCACAATGCATCAACTGGGGGAGCCAGTTCAGGAAGAATTAGTCTAGGATCTACACTACGCGGAGGTAGTAGTCCAACACAGTTTGCAATCACAGGACATGATCCTACCATCAGGTTACCATAATTTAGGTGTGAGGCAGAAGAAGACCCTGAAAAGAACCTGTTTATTTGTGAAAATATATGGGAAGAAAAACATATCACAGATGAGGACACAAAGTTGGAGCAGTTAGCCATCACACTAAGAGACCGTGCACTAGACTGGTACATGAGTCTAGATGTAAACAGTCCACTAGGGACAACAAGGACACTGGCAGAGGTAAGAAGACTACTAATAAATGAGTTCCAAAATCCCAGATCATAGGATCAATACATGAATGAGATGATAGAGATCAGACAGAAACCAGGAGAATCTGTCTGGGAAATTGAACAGAGATTCAAATGGTTAAAAGGGAAATTGAGGTATTCCATGACTGACATGCAAAATAGGCATTTGTTTGTGAATTCTCTATTACCAAATCTAAAATACCCACTCAGACAACAAAAATTCCAGACTGAAGAAGAGGCTCTACAGGAAGCCTTACAACTTGAAGAAAACCAATATCATAATACAAATCCAGCCATAGAGGAATTGAAAGAGGATTTGAAGAATCTAACCTTTCAACTAAATCAAAATAAGGGAAAGGACAAGAGAGAAGTTGTTTGGTGTACCACGTGCAGGACAAAAGGACACCACAAGAACGAATGCCCAATGTTCGCGTAGTATATGGCAACAAGAATGACAAACCCCTTTCCACTAGGAGGACCCTGGTGCAAGATTTGTAAAACACATGAGCATGATGCATATCATTTTCCTATGATGCATAAGTACCAGATAGTACCAAAGAATGCATACTGTAATTTTTGCAAGTCAATAGGGCACGATGATAAAGATTGTAGAATAATGGATCTAATGAGGGAACAAACTTCATATACGTATAGGGTACAAGAAGAAATGATGACAAGAAAAGTTGTGCCCCATTTTAATCAGGTACCACCTCAGTATAACACTGCGTCGCAATAGTATAACAACTTGCTGCCGAAGTATAACACTGCGTAGCCATAGTATAACCCTGCACAGTAGAATCAGGTACTCCAGTATAATACATCGCATGAAGATCGCGTTGGCTATAGAGGTGGAGGATGAAGCAAAGGAGGATTTGGAAGAGGCAGAGGTCCAGTAGTGTGCCATAACTACCAATAGCTAGGGCATTATGCAAGGTAATGTCCGCTTCCACCTGCGACATGCATGTATTTTCATGCAACAGATCATGATACAAAGGAATGTCCAACACTTTTGGGGAATATTCAAGAAAAACTGAATCAAAACAATTAGAATGTCCAATGGATATCTGCAGAAGCAATAGATGATGGAATAAATATCAACATAGTTACGTGCGAAGAAGCTAAAACAGTAGATGACGTAGTCAAAAAAGAGTCAGTACAACACCAGTGGGTGAAGAAGAATATTGATCCACCAAAGAGGTTTGATGCAGGAAAGGATAAGGAAACATTCATGGAGGAAATGCAAGAGTTTATCAAGAAGAATTTTTCATCTACATATGTTGCACAACATACTCAAGACGTTCCCATGTATCAGATACCATCATCAATGGACCACACCAGTGAAGTACACCCTGGAGACCAAGTAAGTAATATATGAACTTTTCTACAATCCCATGTTCAGTTATTCAAAGATCCATCATTTGTTACAATCTTACAGAATTTGTTGGATAGATGTAACACAAACACTGAGAAGAAGTTAGAACACAAAACAGTCAATCAACTCCATACAAGAAGGAGAACAAACAAAGAATTTAGATTGAATGCAGATATAGGATATTTCAACATGGGCGATGTTATATTGGACCTAGGATCTTAAGTAAATGTCTTACCAAAGAAAACCTGGCAGTGTATGGGAGAGCCCACACTAGGCTATTCACCTCTCCAATTGAATCTATCAAACCAACACAAAGTTCTATCAATTGGAAGGATTAAGTGTGTGACAGTAGATCTGGATGGAGTGTGCACTAAGGAAGATTTTGAAGTAACATAAATAGTAGATGGCATAACACCTTATCCAAGATTGCTTGGGTTGGATTGGGAATTTGATAAGAAGGCCACAATCAACTTGAATACAAGGAAAATGAAATTTGATTCAGGGGAATACTTGGTCATTTCACCCTTGGAACCATCCGAAGCCGAAATATTTGTGGAACGGACCTGTCTAGATTTAGAAGAAATCAACCAACTGTACAAAACCAACGCGCGCATAGAATGTTATATTAATCCAACTACAGATGGGGTACTCAACTGGAGAAGTATCACCTCATGTGCTTTTGATTCAGATAAAGGACTAGAGAATTGGCAACAATGCCTACATGATTTATCTACAAGAAGGTGCGCAAGAATAGACCGCGCAATAAGATGGGTGGGTACAGAGATAAGATAACCTCCTAGTTTTCATGGCATAAATGACTTAGAATAGTTCCTGACTAAATATGAGGAGAAAGTATCAGATAATCAGAGGCTCTTAGCCCTAGATATTTCACTTAAGGATACACCTACAATATGGTGGGGTGCACACAAATAAATAGTTAAGGACGGGTACCAATGTAAACGATTACTGCGCATTAGATTCGGTGCAGAGCCGACAAGCAATGAGATGCAAAGATATGATGGACAGGGGACACCAGCAGAACACTTGGAGAAATGCAGAACACTATGGAGGATGACACCACCAGAGGAATGGCCTCATCACTTCATCCACACATTGGAAGAAATTCCAACAAACTAGTATGTAGACCAGGAACTATGCAAAGGAACTACATAATGGACAACATTACAACAAAATTTTATAGTCACTTTCTCAGTTGAACATGAGAAACCCAACATGGATTTAGCACTCAAATGGATAAGAGGATTGATATTTGTTAATGAACCATAGGTTGATCTTATAACAAAGTATCAACAAAATCACATACATATAGTTGAGTAACTACTGTTATGCTATCATGTGGAAGAAGAAGCACCGGATGAAGATGACCCGCACAACATCCATATTGCAAAAGTTGAAGGTGAAAGAGAAGTGGAAGGTCCATATCTGGAATCAAAAGTTTTTGCTGCGCCAATGAGGGTGAAGAAAGTAAACATCGGGACAATTGATAATCCCAAAATGGCGAGGACTGGAGACTATTGGGATGAACAAACAATGGAGAGAATAACAGAGTTATTGAGTAAGTACATCGACCTGTTCCCAACCACATTTACAGATATGAAAGGCATAGTAGGAGATCTAGGAGAGATGAAAATACCTCTCGAACCTGAGGCAATATCTATCAGATAACAACCGTATAGACTGAATCCAATATATAAGCAGAAAGTGAAAGTAGAAATTGATAGAATGTTGGAAGATGGAATCATAGAACCAGTAGAAGAATCACAATGGATAAGCCCTATGGTAGTTCAAGAGAATAAGCAAGGAGGCATAAGGATATGTGTTGAATTGAGGAAGTTGAATCATGCTTTCCTACATGACCCTTTTCCTACCCCTTTTACTGATGAAGTCATAGAGAATGTGGGAGGTCAGGAAGCATATTCATTCACAGATGGATTCTCGGGCTATCACCAAATCAAAATAGCTCCAGAAGACAGGTATAAGACTACCTTTTCCACCGAATGGGGATCATATCAATACACAGTCATGACTTTTGGACTGAAGAATGCACCAAAAATATTCTCAAGGGTAGTCATAGCTGCATTCAAATAATTCATCCATCAGTTTTTAGAAGTGTACCTAGATGATTGGATAATATACAGTCTGTTGAAAGACCATGTAGAGGTGTTAAGGCTAATGTTGGAAAGATACAGGCAATGACAGATATCCCTGAACATTAAGAAATTCATATTTGGGACACCTTTTGGAATTTTATTGGGTCATATAGTATGAAAACATGATCTAATAGGGGATCATGCAAATATTGTAGTAATTGTGAATTTTCCACCACCAAAATCAGTGCGACAGTTGAGAGACACATTGGGACATACAGGGTATTATAGAAAATTTATAAAAGGGTATGCGTAGATCACTGCGTCGATGGAGAAACTGCTCAAGAAAGATATCATATTTCAGTGGGATGAGGGATGTCATCAAGGGTTGGACACCTTGAAAGAGAAGATGGTCACAACACCCATACTAGTATTCCCATATTGGGAAAAGACATTCCATGTGCATGTAGATGCATCAACTATAGCACTTGGAGCAATTCTGGCACAACCAGGAACAAGGGAATTGGGTCATCCGATAACATTTTCTAGGATAAAATTGTCAGAGTTAGAACAAAACTATAATACTACAGAAAGAGAAGGCCTAGCTATGGTCTATGCACTTCAGAAGTTCAGAAATTACTTACTGGGTAAACATTTTAAGATGTTCATAGACCATTCTTCCATCAAGTACCTGGTCAACAAGCTAGTGTTGGGGAGGAGAATCTGTAGATGGTTATTGTTATTTAAGGAATTTGATTTTGAAGTGATAGTCAAACCAAGGAAGCTGAATGTAGGACCTGATCACCTTTCAAGGGTCACCAATGGAGAAGAACCTACAAATTTAGAGGATAACTTCCCTGATGTGCAGTTGTTTTTAGTACAAATACCTGATGAATACTTTGTTGACATTATTGAATACTTGAGTACAGGGATTGCGCCACAGGATTTTAACACTGCGCAAAAGAAAAATTTGGTTGTCAGAGCTGCAAAATATCAATTGGTTGCAAGACACTTATACAAAATGGGTGCAGACAACATTTTGAGATGATGTGTATTAGAGTATGAAAGGCCTAGAATTTTAGCAGAAGGCCATGAAGGGATAGATGGAGGAAATTATGCAGGTAAAGCTACCGCACAGAAGGTATTTCACACAGGATTATGGTGGCCAACAATTCATAGGGATGCAAAGGAATATTTCTAGAGATGTGATGTATGTCAAAGGGTTGGTAAACCAAACAAAAGGTATGATATGCCCCTAAGACCACAAGTAACCGTGCATGTATTTGACGAATGGGCTATAGATTTTTTTGGACCAATTCACCCACCAGAAAGAAGGTCAGGAGCTAGATACATCATTATTGCGACATAATACTTAACAAGATGGGCATAAGCAACACCAGTCAAAGATTGCAGCACAATGACAACAACACACTTCTTGTTTGAGCAAGTGATCACTAGATTTGGATGTCCAAGGATTTTGATGAGTGACCAAAGTAATCAATTCATCAACAATACTATCAAGGATATGACTGAGGAGATTGAATTTTGTCATCAAAAGACTATACCATATCACCCTCAAGCAAATGGAATAGTAGAAGCCTTCAACAAGATATTGGAGAATGCCTTGAAAAATATTTGCAATGTAAACAGAGATTATTGGGATTTGAAGATACCAACAATATTATGGGCATACAGGACTACATGTAAAAATTTGACAGGACATACACCATTCAGGATGGTGTATGGACATGAAGCAGTGGTACCATTGGAATTTATGGTACCTAGTCTGTGCGTCGCAACCATTACTAACAAGACAAAACGGTGCACAATAGAAGAAAGACTAATTTATCTCATGGAAATGGAAGAGGATAGGATCCTAGCAGGATTTCATTGGGAAGTACAGAAAGATAGAGACAAATCTTGGCACGACAGACATATCGGGATGAAAATTTTCAAGGAAGGAGACTTAGTCTTGCTATATCACAACAAATTCTTTCAACATCCGGGTAAATTTAGAATGAATTGGCTAGGGCCATATGAAGTCCAACATGTCATAGATAGAGGATATGTGCGACTAAAGGATCTAGTAGGAATTGAATTAAAGGGAATGATCAATGGGAGTCGACTAAATATATAGAGGGACAATCGACCTCACCAAGTATAAACATGGATAGCGCAGTAAAGAAAGTATGTACATAGTGTACCACAGTAGATACTAGAAATAAAAATGACAAAACCAAACAAAAAGAGAAAAAGAAAGAAAAACAAATACAAAAATACAAACCACAGAAAATACAAAAACACATAAAGTTGTGCACATAAGTTACCGCACCATATATCAGAATACATTGCACAATAAAAAGAAAAGTTGGCACGAATGTATGCAAAAAGCGAAAAATGACCACAAAAAGGTCTATAAAAGGCGGAAAATCCACAATTATTCAACACTTAGCGAATTTTGAGCTCAGAGCGATTAGAAGAATCTATGCCCTAATTTCAAAATCGTCATTGTAGCCAACCAAGTTTATGACAGTCACACATGATGGCTCCACCATAGCTGGGGTCATCCGGCTAGTTCATTCAGGTCACCTGACAAGGTCAGAGGCATAAGGAAAGGATACAACCCGCGACCATAGTCGAGCTCAAGGACGTGACCACCTCGGAGCCAGAGTCTAGTAGCCTGACATGGGTTGAGGAAGAGCTCCCCACAGTGCGGTGAGGAGAGGTAGGGTAGAGATAGGGATCTAGAAATGGATTTTTAAACCCTAACCCCAAGGAGTTGACCAACCCGACTAACACAAAGGAACCAAGATCATCCCTGTCACGAGAAGAATTCTAGGTTGAGGACATAACAAACCGACTAAACTCACCTAGGGACGAGGAGGACTCAAAATTCATCGAGGTGGGAACATCCACAGTGGGGCATAAAAGAAAGACTCCCGAGAGTCTAGACTTTTATTTATCATTTCTTCCAGAAGCAGTCCTCACAGTCGAGGACATGCTGAGGAAAGTTCCCAAGTTGCGATACGCAGACCATGACATGCACGATGCAACAAAGTTCCTGGAGTTGGCCGAGAACAACTATATGATCAACACAAGGGATATTGGACCCCTAGGAAGGCCAGTATTAGAGCCCGCGCAGTGGATTACGGAGCTATACAACTCTGGCATCATGAATTTGCTGGGCATTCCATACTTCAGGCTGGGAAAGAATGTCAGCCTATGCGTCAAGAAAGTAGTGGCCCGGGTCCATGGGGGAATCATGTGGATGTAAAATCCCATACAGATATATGTGCCACTCATTTTCAATATTACCGGATTTCCCATAACTAGCGCAAAACCAGAAGAGTTTTTGGAAAACAAGGCGCGCGAGAAGGAACTGGCAGAGCAGGTAAAGGCACGGTTTGATACGACGCAAGGGAGTAGAGGCCTCATTATAAAAGAAGTCGATGATGAAGTGACGAGGTTCACCAACAAATTGATAGAGTGCAAGCTACTAAGGAAGTGTCGCTGAGAGGAAGCCCCTACAGGTGTAATCGCAGTGGCAGTGCAGTGCACAAAATGGATGATGTTCAGTTGGGAACAATACTTACTGAACGAGTTTCTACTAGACTTCTGCAACACACAGGATAATGGAACTGAGTTCCATTACTCCTGGATGATGATATTGGTCGCTCTCGTAGGGTGGTAGGAGCCCAACAACACCTCCTTCATCACCAGGAAAGGGAAGTGCTATGCAACCAAGTACAATTTCCTATGGCAGGTGAAGGACATCTAAGAGCAGCAGGAAAACAATGTGGTGTTTTCCATGCTTCTAGAATAAATTTAGTAGCGCATTGCCAACACATGACACATCCTGGGGGAGGTTGCGTATGAAACTGAGGGGATTGCGAAGTTCAAGGAATCCTGGCACCATACATGGATCAAATTTGCTAGGGATCCCAAGCGATCATGGTTGAAGATGCAGTACTGCGTGACTAGGGAGGAAGTGGAGTGGATCATTAAAGATTGGCTTATGCAATGGAAACAACCAATAACAAAAACCACCACTAGGATAGGTACGACGCAACCTACTAATCCTAAAGACAAAACCAAGGCATGCTCGTTAGCACGAAAGGGGAGTCCTATTGGAAATACTCGGACAAAAACATCGCAGAAAGTGTCGAGTGGGAGTGCAATCTCGAAAAAACCAAGGAGAACCCCCACAACAACGAAAACAGGAAGCCAACCACAGGTTGAGATGAAGAATCCAACACAGGGTCAATAGGAAATAGGCCCAGGCACAACAAGTGGGGCACAAACCTCACAATAACCAAAGGAGGTTGTGCAAGGAACATATGCATGTGGTAAAAGGAAATATGACATAGAGGACCCATACATCACCCTCACTTGGGATTATGTAGAGCTCATCGCGAACAAGGTCCAAGACAAGAGTGAGGAATCGATCAAAATATCAAAGGCACAAAGAGAGAATATCATGGACAAGCTAAGAGAAGTCCATGAGAATATACAACAACTACAGGGCCATGCAAAATATCAAGCTACCGTGCAACAACCTAAGACAATACCGAGGCCACTAGCGCATAAGAAACATTAAGAGATGATACAATTTGTTGCCTAGAGAAATGACACATTTATTGTCACACGCAAAATGATCAGGGTGGATCCTGAAACAGCACAGACACCACTGCAGGAGGTCAAAGAGATGGAGATAATACTGGTGCACATACCCACGAAGGTTCTATACGGGATACAAGCGAGTGTCATGTAGGAAGTGCAGTCAAGGCCCGACACATATGCCACCAACCTAGAGGTCAGCAGAGGAGTCACGAAAATGCTACAAATTACATGTGACCAGTTGACTGCGGAGAAAGAAGAACATAAATATCGTGCGGACATGCTCGAGCAGGGAGTGACGGCAACCTGTAACAAAATCCCCAACAGTGCACAAGTAGTAGATCCCAAAACAACGGATAAGATTGATCACATTGTGAAAACAATTTATCAATACTGGTAGGAGATAGAAAAAATCCTTCCTATGACTCCCTCGGAGGTGAAAGAACAAAGGAGACAATAAGTTGCAGGATGAATGGATGAAATCGAAAGACAAGTCAGCGTAGTTGTGGACTTGTTTGATAGGGCAACGCAATTGTGGATAGTATTCGAGGAAGATGAACAGGTCTAGTAGTGGGACCAGGAAGAAGGGAAAATAATTTCAACCATACAGGACCTCAAGTAGAGGCAGAAAACAATGACTATCACCAAGCATCTCAAGGGAGTAAAAGACATGAAGAAGTTTCAAGCAGAGCTAATAGCAGCACAGACGCAGAGGCAGGAGAGACAAACGCAGATGGAACCTCTCCAAGATCTAGCAGCGAATATTATCACGCAGTTGGTTGAGAAAAAGAAGACCATGGCGCAAGCACATGCAGAGTGCGCAATAATGATCTAGGAGGAGATCACAACGCAAGCATTAGAAGTGTTCACAGAAAAGGCTGTGCAACTCCAAACGTGATGAAGGGAACTTGTAGACAAGTTCCACAGTCTAGCAGAGGTTGTCAAAGGAGCACGCAAAGCCTAAGTGGCTCGGGACGAGCCACATGTTAGTGTTGGGGGTCTGTTGAGTGCATGCCCATTTTGGGGAAAATGTTAATTTTGGAAAGAGAAGCACAAAGTGGGAGAAAGACAGTTGGCAGGAAAAGTAGCACATACAAGGTAAAGTCGCATGCAAAGGAGGAAAGCATGTAAGGCGCGCATGAAAGAAGACTTAACCATGCTAGGGTTAGAGTTTTGGTAAGATATTGTAATGGATGATAAGCCAAGAATAAGTATAAATAAGTACCTAGGAGGTCTAGGTCGGGATGGATGGGATAGAGAGGATGTTTTGGAAGCTCTAACATGTAAGAGAGGACTGTTTTGTGTAGCCAGGAGAATGATGGTAAGATATGTCATATTTTTGTAAGTTGCTGAGTTGTAGGAGAGTTAAGCAACTCGATCCCGAGGGTTAGATCACAGGATGAGGAGCCTGGTGCGATCTAGTCAGCCTCATAGGGATCGTGGGGCCTGTTGAGGTTGTAAGATCAGAGAATGTAATGCGCACAACGCCATGACTTTGGAGAAACATAATAAAAGAGCTTGAAAGACAAATCTTTGTGGACGTATCCCAGGAGGGGGTGAACCACAATAGATCATGTGTTATGTGAACTGTTTATTGTTTGTGTCTTTTCTCTCAATGGTAAACTCTTAGATGAATGTATGAATAAAGTAGTTAATTATGTTGATTTACATGCATGGATAAAGAACGACGGTATATTAAATCTAGATGGATGAAATAGTAATTAAATGAAGATCACAGAGTATAATCCCAGATCCCCACTCATCCCCATACTACAAGCACTTGAGCATTGGAGTCACCCACAGAACTATATCGAGTGAGACTGCGCAGTACACTCTGTGTGTTGTATTGTCTTCTGGTTTACCAAGAGGGCCGATAGTTTTAAAGGGATTTTTTGGAAGCTTGTTAGATCTGAACCTAGGTCATCCCAGGAGATAGCAAGTGAGTAGTAACCAACATGAATTCATAGTTTCTCATTTAGATAATAAAAATCCCCTAGAAAGGTCACATTTGTTTTCCACCTTGGTCATGGTTTTTGAGCCCGAAAATCTACCTCTAGGGCCTAAGGCTTAGATTTTCTCCCTTATCCACATTTAAAGCCCCATCACCATAATTTGTACTCAAAACCTCCTAATAGCACCCATATCACCACTCATGGGCCAAAAATCCACAAGATATGTAATGTGTGGTGGTTTGAGGTGTTCTTCATGGACATTAATCCCTAAAATACACCTTTAGGGCCTAAGGCTTGAGTTTCCTCCCTCAACCATGTGCGAACCCCGAGACCCGTGTACGTAGTTCTCAAAACATCCTAATTTCACTCATATCCATACTTTCCCAGTGACCTTCTAGACCTATTCACTGTGTGGTAGCTCAAGGCCTCGTTCATGGCGCTTGATATCTAGAATCTTCCTTTTGGGCCTAAGGCCTAGGCTTCCACCCCAACCATATCTAGGACCGCAAGATCCATACTTGGTGGATAAAACCATCTAATGTCACCCATATCACCAATTAAAGGCCAAAGATCCCTTGACATCTAAAATATTTCTTTAGAACCTAAGGCATGAGTTTCCTCGTTGTCATGTGTCTAGGGTCTTCACACACATACTTAATGATCAAATTTTTTTAATGGAGTCCATATTCCAACTCGAATGTCAAAGATCCCCTAGAAAGGTCTATTGTGGTGGTTCAAGGCCTTCTTCAAGGACCTTGAGCCATATAATCCACCTTTAGGGCATATGGCTTAGGTTTCCTCCTTCAACTATGTCCAACATCTCAGGATCCATAGGTTGGTGCTCAAAACTTTCTAATGACTCTCATATCCTCCCTTGGAGACCAAATATCTCATCGATAGGTGAGATGTGGTGTTTCAAGGCATCATTCTTGGCCCTTGAAACATACAATATACCTTTAGGACCTTAGGCTAGGATTTGTTGACTACATTTTTGGTCAACAATACTTAGTCGACAAAGCGTTGCCAGGCTTCCCCCCATTTTTCAGTATTTGCGCAAAGTCTTGCGCACTTTCACCGAGCTGCTACCATATATTTAAAAGTTCGTCAATCTAGTTGGACCCTAGATGACTCGATGATATATTCAAGTTTTTCACCCTTCAATAATGTTTTATTGATTATAAAGAGTAGTTACTAATGGCTAAACAATGATGATCAATTAGTTTAAAGTTGCACAAGTTACAGACTCTGAGATGGACACAGTTGCATTCAACAAAGATGATATAGTACTTGATAAAGTTGTTAAGACTCTTGAATTATTACAAATTTCATTTCTCATATACATATCCTTACTTTATCATCCTATACCTCACTTTATTACCATGGCTTTTCTTTAATAAAAGAAGAGTGAATCAATTATTTAATATTCATAAACTCACCATACTACTTCCATACTACTTCCTTACATGACCCATTTTTCAAAAATATATCCCATTCATTTTCCAATATTTAATTATAACATAAATATTTAATTATGACATAAAAATAGTACCAAGTTATGATTTAAATAAAAGTAGTACCAGGTTATGATTTAAATATTGTTTCATGCCAAAACTAAAAACATATTATTATATCATGAGCATACCACATTCTAACTTTTTATATCCCATATCTTTCTCCAATATTTTAGTTATGATTTATTTTATACATGGGATTATGGTTTTGGCATTTCCCATGCCATTTGAAAAGCAATAAATCTATCATTATATCATACCTTCCATATTCTTCCTACATGTCATATTTTTATTCAAATAAAATTTCCTTAAAAATTCCTTTGTCTTCACTTTATCATAAAATGGATATTAATTACTTTATTTGATGAAACCACAACAATATTTTCCCTACCACTATATGCTAAGAAGCCAAACCTTATGACATATGTTAGCTTCACGTTTACGTTTAAAGGGGTTTTAATTTGTGGGTGTGGCTAGAATTCATCATAATTTTTCATCCTTACCATCAAAATATGCTCGCTCATCCAAAAAAGCATTTCAATTTTTTTGTAACTTACAATTAGGTTATTTTAACCTTCTTTTTAAGCTTTCAATTTTTTTGTAATTTAGAGTAACCTTCTTTTTAAGCTTTGTAATTTGTTTAGTTTACATTTCATTCATACATATTTAAAAAGTATTAAATAAAAAATTAAAATTAAATATTTTAGAAATCATATCATTCGTGTTTAGACTTCTAAGAATTGTTAGGAGTTTAATGTTCAACTTTAAGCTATAAAATAGGGTGACATTTCCAATTCTTCTTGGTTTATCAGACCAAGAGGTTTAGATGTTGGTATTGAGAACTCTCTAGTCCCTCAACATCAAGAGGATTTCCTCCCCAACCACAGTTAAGACCAATATTCCCATACTTAATAAAAAAAACCTCATAATGGTACCAATACGCCACCAATATATGTAATGGTTCCCATATCCCACTAATATCGATCTACATCTTATATCACTATTATGATCATTTTTTTGTTGCAATATATGCCAAGTGCTATAAGTGGGTTATTTCCCTCTAGATTAGAATCTTGAACCTTGAGATTTGGGTTTGTGTGTCCCTAAACAATGAAGTGAAAATGAAACAAAAAGTTTTTAATATCTTCAAAATGAAGCTTGTGTCTAGTAAATCCACTAAACACATACTGCATCTTGAAGTTTTACAAAATATGCATGTGTGTTTTGTGAAATTTCAAACCCCATTTTTTAAGTTCACTGTGCTATCAAGCATTGCACCTCCCAAAATAAACTGATTATAACATAGCTACATTATGTATTTTTACAACATAAACAATTTTTTTGAACCATTGATTATTAATTTTAAGATAATTAATAATTTATTTTTACCTTAAATTATTATGATATATAATAATATCAATAATATTATACATCATTATAATTATAATATATTAATAAAATTATTATACGATGTTTTATATCTTTATAATAATATAATATATTTATAAAAATAATATATAATAATAAAAATAATATTATAAAATAAAAATATATTATATTACATTATTTACCAATAAAATTATTGATTTTGAAATAATTAACTTATCATTACCTTCAATTATTATGATATTTATTAATATCAATAATGTCATTATAATTATAATATATTAATAAATTATTATATGATATTTTATATCCTTATAATAATATAATATATTTATAAAAATAATATTATAAAATAAATATAATATTTTAAAATAAATATAATATTATTTATCAATAAAATTATTGATTTTGAAATAATTAACAACTTATTATGATATATATTAATATCAATAATATTATACATCATTATAATTATAATATATTAATAAAATTATTATATGATGTTTTATATCTTATAATAATATAATATATTTATAAAAATAATATTATAAAATAAAAATGTATTATATTATTTACCAATATAATTGTAATATATTAATAAAATTATTATATGATGTTTTACATTCTTATATTAATATAATATATTTATAAAAATAATATTATAAAATAAAAATGTCTTATATTATTTAGGAAAATATTTTTAGTAATATAATTAAGAATGTAACAATGATATATTCTATATATTTTTATTGTAGCAATTCAATGAAAAACAATATGTTTCACTATATGTTTTTGTTTTTGGTAATATATTTTTCATTGAAGTATCATATGTTTGATCATATTATATGATTGTTTTATCTTAAAATTTGTTCGAGCAATCATATTAAAATATTAAAAAATATTTTCCATTAAAAACATAATGGTTCACGGTCTTGCTTATGTTATATGAGTTCTTAAATATTGGACTTTTAAGGTTTAGGGTTCGGTGGTTGCTTTTGTTTTGGTTTTTATAATTTATATTAGGTGTATAAAAGTTTTTAATGGTATTCATAAATGTCAATCAAATATCAAAGATTTTTTAAAAAGATTATGCGTGGTGTTTTGAGATATGGGTCATAATTAATTAATATTAAAATTTATTTTTAAGAATTTAAAATTTAGTTTTACTTTTATTTATTTTTATATTTACGTTTAGAGTTTTATTACCCACACTTTGTGTTCAAAATCTTTTAATAGTATTTATATAATCATTTATGGGTCAAAGTTTTCCTAGATATGTCTTATGTAGTGGTTAAAGGCTTTCTTCATGGCCATTGATTCTTAAAGTATACCTTTACGGTCTAAGGCTCGAGTTTCTTCCCTCAACTATATGTTGGGTGTAGACCTATTTTGAGGAAATACCCAATTTTGGTAAGGTAAGGCTTAATTTTGGGGAAGAACAACTAGCGGGAAAAGAAACATGTGCGAGAGAAAGCCACATGCAAAAGAGGAAAGCATGCAAGGTGCAAAAGCAGGAAAACCTAACCATTCTAGGGTTAGGGTTTTGGTAAGAGTTTGTAATGGTTGGTAATATTGAAAACTAGCATAAATAAGAACCTAGGAGGTCTGGGTCAAGGTTTCAAGTGGTTGTTGTTGGTTCAAGTGAATTATGAATTGTAAGAAACTGTCGTGATACATTTTTATAAGTTGTTGAGTTGTAGAAGAGTCAAGTAGATAGATCTTGAGGGTTTGGTCACATGTTGAGGAGCCTAGTGTGATATAGTCCGCCTCACAGAGGTTGTGGAACCTGTTTCAGAATTGTATGATCGGAACTGTAGTGCGCACAATGCCATATTTTGCAGAAATCTAAATAAAAGAGCCTAAGAAGCCAGATATTTGTGGACGTAGCCCAGGAGGGGGTGAACCACAGTAAAACTTGTGTATTGTTTGATGAGTGAATGCATGTTTACTTTCTGTTAATGGTTGATCATCTTTGATTCTTGCTAAGGATTGATTTACACACAATTGGTTAGCTATATCTATCAGAATGAATGTATAAGCTTACAAATGAGTGGATCTTAATAATAATAGATAGAGTAATCAGTTTAAGGTCAGATGAAGATCAAATCCAATCCCAACTCCCCACTCTATCCTAGACTACAAGCACCGGAGCATTGTAGTCACCCATGGAACTATCTTGGGTGAGACTGCGTAGTACATTTTTTGTGTTGTGTTTCCTTCCGGTTCACCAGAAGGGCCAATAGTTTTAGAGGTTTTTGTTGGAAACCTCTTCAGATATGAACCTGGGTGAGCCCAAGAAGTAGCTAGAGAGATTAATAACCAACAAATGGTTATGTTTCTGGATGGAACTGCATAGGATTAAGTGAATGGGATTCGTGGAAGAAGCATGCGGAGAATGAAGGTATAAAAAGGGAATGTTTAGACCATGGAATCCAACGAAGGAGGAGATCGAAAGATGGTTGAAAACAAAGGAGCTAGAACTTGCGCAGAAGGATAACAAAAACCCTAAGATAACACCGCACAAATATATGGACAAGTACTTGTTGAGCGATCTGCATGAGGTATTGTTCTGTGATTTCTCACATGTGTTACATGTTACAGGAGTGGCTATTGAGGTTGAAAGACAACCACCCTAGTGTTACAAAAAGTTAACAACAAATTCACAGGCGTAACAGATTTTTGGTTAGACAATATTGTTGCAAGGTTTATCACAGAATTTGCAGTAGATACCACGAAGTATTATAGTGTAGTAGAGAAGGAGTTTCTAAAGGGACCTAGAGGTAGGTATATCATATCATTATATAATTCAATCAAGATGTTACTATATAACAACGATGTGATGACTATGGAATCAGACAACTAAATTTCCATGCGTGCATGGGGGAAAGATGGAAGCACTGACAAGAGGTGGAGAAATGGAGGATGAGATGGATAAGGGAAAGAAGGAGGAGGTGATGGACCTAATTATGATGGAGGAAGATCAAATAAAGAATATAATGACAAAAGTTGGAAAGACGCACAATGGAGTACCCTACCAATATAAGATGAATAACAAGAAGAGAGCCATAGCAGATAGAGAAGGCTTGGCAAGTAATGAAGAAGAGGTAGAGGGTCTCCACGCAATGGAGAAGATTGAGGAAATCATGTGCACAAGATATGAAAGGAAGACATGCGGTCCAAGGGTAGGAACCGAAGGAAGAACTCCCATCCATGTCAGTGTCAGTGTGGAACCCATAACCCCATGAACGACTACTACCCCAGAAAGAACACCACCATTCAGACAACTGAATTTTAGTGGAAGAAAGACAACAAGAAGTATAACTAGACGAGCAACAACTAGAGGAGCCAGTTTAGGAAGTGTTATCCCCAATTTTTAGGGATAACTAGGAGATCATGTCTCGAGGCCCACAGGTCCTAGACATGGAGTACCGAGAGTAGGATTGACCTAAATATGGCCCCGGAGGGCCCATCTTTTTCTTCTTCCATCAACTTTGTCCTGTTAGCAGCAACAATATACATCACCATCGGCTTGGTCTTGTATCGGAAGAGGTTCTTGCTCCATGAGGTAATTGGTCCAAGTATCATGGTATGTGTCACTTTTGATCATTAAAACCTTTAAATATATGCATCTGATTCCTTTTATCTCTAACAACTTCTTGGATCTTACATTATCCCACTTGACCATGCTTGGGGAAATTGACGGGGTGCCCTAGCTAGCCCGTGCCCATAGGTTTTGGTTTGCCACTGGGGGGATTTCTGAAAATCCATCGTCCGCTCCCATCATAGCACCATTGTTTCATCTTATCTCTCGCTCGTTTATCCCATTCCCCTTGTCCGAGCATTGGGTTGACCTATTTTTAGGATTGCACCTTATCTCATGGGAAGAAGGGGATAAAGGCCCAGAAGGTAAAAGTAGTTGGTAAAAGACAAAAGCCTAAAAATGAAACCTCGAGATGCTTCGCCCAGGGATCCTCGAGAAGGCAATAAAAGGCCTCTCAGCAAGAAACAAGAGGGACCCGAAAAAAGTAATAAATCAAGACCTAGTGGGAGGATGGGGGTCTCATCGCGAGCCAACCTATTAGGTTCATGGGTACTAAACAGTATGACATTTCCACCATCAGGTTACCGCGCCCGAGTGATGACCTTTGGTTGCATGGCCAGAAAGGGTCATCATGAGCCAACCTTCTCATCTACGTGAAAGTACTTGTGGGTAACACTATATTTCTGGCCCACCATGCTAAGAAATAGGTGTCCTCTATTTATCCCTTGAATAAAAGAAAAAGAAGAAGAAGAAATAAAAAGAATAAAAGCAAGAAAAGAATAAAGGCAGAAACGGGCTTGGAAAAAAATGTATCCATGACAGGTACAACTAGCCCAACTACAAAGGCACCCATAGATAACATTATGCATCGTTGGCCCTCACTGCACCCACATTTTTGGACATCCCCTGACCACATCCCTCACTTACATGGCTTGGATGGGGAAATCTTCTGGAAACTTTCCTTTTCTTGTGGATACTAGCCCAATAGGGCGTCTTGTGCTTTCTCTGATCACTTGTATTGCAAGTTTATGTAATGTCTTTGAGCTATTGGCCCGATGTATTAGGGTTTTTATGCATATGTTTGTATATTGATGATGAAATGTGATTAACACTATATTGATCCCGATAGTGATGAGCCCATGGAGGCGTAGATTTTTGATGTCTTGAGGAAAAAAGAAGAAGAAGAAGAAAATAAAAGAATAAAGCAAGAAAAAGAATAAAGGCAAGAACGGGCTTGGAAAAAATGTATCCATAACAGGTACAACTCGCCTTCTACAAAGGCACCCATAGATAACATTATGCATCCAGGGCCTTCACTGCACCCACATGTATGGACATCCCCTAGCCACATCACCTCACTTACATGGCTTGGATGAAATCTTCCTGGAAACTTTCCTTTTCTTGTGGATACTAGCCCAATAGGACGTCTTGTCTTTTTCTCTGATCTTGTATTGTAGGTTTATGTAATGTCTTTGAGCTATTGACTGATGTATTAGGGTTTTTATGCATATGTTTAATAATATTGATGATGAAATGTGATTAACATTGCTATGATCCCGATGACTGATGAGCCCATGGAGGGCATAGATTTTGATGTGCAGGACCATGCCCGACGGACAGGTACCATTTGGACCGGTACACATGGGGAGATGACCAGTTCATACCTCCATGAGACTGAAGATCCCACCATATGGATGTTGAGACCCCATCAGGGGGTAGAGACAAAATGGACATGGATCAGGGCTTTTGCACCGAAGAGGAAGAGGATGTTCCATCAGAGGCACTCTGGCACGACTAGACCTAGGGGGAATGACCCCTTTTCAGTGGAACACTAGCCTTGGAAGGATTAGGACATCACCATCTTCACCATGACATCATCCAACTTCATGGACACCTTTGGAGGCAGACTGGGCAGCAGTGGCACGTGTGGCATGTTGGAGAGGCCCTTGGGGTCTAACGTTTTGCTCCTGGATGTCTCATTTGCCTTAGAAATGGCTAGTGCCTCCCTTGAAGGGGATTTTACTCTCTTTGTACCTCAATTAGGGTTTTAATTTGACAATTTAATGTAAAAATAGTATTATTTTGGTATTATGGCTTTGTCGGCCTTTTTATGACCTAAAAAGTAAAATTAGGTCATTGATACATTATATATTGAGGGTTTTGACTCTCATTTTGATCATCATTTATCACTCACTCATTAGTGAGGTCTGATTTTAGAGCCCTATTGGGGTTTTTGGTTGATTTAAGAGAGGCACACTTGTTGAAGGAATAATTTTTTGGCATTTATGGTGTTTTTCTTGAAGGAAGGTGTTACAACTAGGGTTTGCATGGTTATTTCTTCATGAATTGTAAGTGTTTTCTCTGCAAAACTTCTTATTGAATGGTTGTAGTCTAAATTTCTTGCATATTACTTATAAATTTG
>SNQJ01S0102625.1:30581-52887 GCA_010110895.2 Picea sitchensis
AAGGTTTTATTCAGCATGGCTTTGGCAAGGAAGAGACATGAGTTGGCCTGATGCCAGGTAAGCCTGTGTGGTGCATTTTAGGGTTATAACAAAGGGGGTCTCATCACGAGCCAACCTTCTCATCTCTATGAAAGTACTTGTGGGTAACATTTTCAGCTTTGGTCACCATGCCAAGGCAGTGTCCTCTGGTTGGCCCTTGAATAAAAAGAAAAAGAAGAAGAAAAAGAAAATAAAAGAATAAAGCAAGAAAAAGAATAAAGGAAAGAACGGGCTTAGAAAAAATGCATCCATGATAGGTACAGCTCGCCTTCTACAAAGGCACCCACAGATAACATTATGCATCATGGGCCTTCATTGCACCCACATGTCTGGACATCCCCTAGCCACATCACCTCACTTACATGGCTTGGATGAAATCTTCCTAGAAACATTCCTTTTCTTGTAGATACTAGCGCAATAGGATGTCTTGTCTTTTACTCCGATCTTGTATTGCAGGTTTTTGTAATTTTTTTGAGCTATTGACTGATGTATTAGGGTTTTTATGCATATGTTTAATAATATTGATGATGAAATGTGATTAACATTTCTATGATCCCAGTGACTGATTATCCCATGGAGGGCGTAGCTTTTGATGTGCAGGACCATGCCCGACAGACAAGTACCATTTGGACCAGTACACATGGGGAGATGACCAATTCGGACCTCCATGGGGATGAATATCCCACTAGATGGATGTTAAGACCCCATCAGGGGGTAGATACAGGATGGACATGGATCATGGCTTTTGCACCGAAGAGGAAGAGGACATTCCATCAGAGGCACTCCAGCATGACTAGACCTAGGGGGAATGACCCCTTTTCAGTGGAACGCTAGCCTTGGAAGGCTTAGGACGTCCCCATCTTCACCATGACATCATCCAGCTTCATGGACACCTTTGGAGGCAGACTGGGCAGCAGTGGCATGTGTGGCATGTTGGAGAGGCCCCTGGGGGCTAACGTTTTGCTCCCGGATGTCTCATTTTCCCTAGAAAGGGATAGCGCCTCCCTTGAAGGGGATTTTACGCTCTTTGCAGCTCAATTAGGGTTTTAATTTGAAAATTTAATGTAAAAACAATATTATTTTGGTATTATGCCCTTGTCGGCCTTTTTATGACCTAAAAAGTAAAATTAGGTCATTGATACACTATATATTGAGGGTTTTGACTCTCATTTTGATCATCATTCATCACTCACTCATTAGTGAGGTCTGATTTTAGCGCCCTATTGGGGTTTTTGGTAGATTTAAGAGAGGCGCACTTGTTGAAGGAAGACTTTTTTGGAATTTATGGTGTTTTTCTTGAAGGAAGGTGTTACAACTAGGGTTTGCATGGTTATTTCTTCATGAATTGTAAGTGTTTTCTTTGCAAAACTTCTTATTGAATGGTTGTAGTCTAAATTTCTTGCATATTACTTATAAATTTTCTGAATCAAAACCCTAGGTGACAAGGACATTTAATTGGTCCTTGTCTCATGTCCCCTGATAGAGAAATTTCCAGCCATTGAAGAAGGAAGAGAGAGCCTAGCCATAACTACACTCTCATTTCTTCTTCTCCCTGAGCTAGTCATACTATCCAGAAGCCAAAGAGAGTGAGATGTCCTTGGCCTAATTCTTCTACACCAGGGTCGTACCATTCTAGGGTTTGTTGAAAAGGCCTTGTTGTAGCAACACCTTGCCTCTTCAAACCCTCATTCTTTGGTTGTCTTTTCTTTATCTTCAACTAGTCGTTTTGCCAATTTGATCTAAAGAAGGAGGAGAGAGCACGAGAACTTGCTTTAGCAACAACGGAGTGAGCCTCTCTCCCCTAGGGTTTTGTCTATGAAGCCCTGCTATTGCATCACTTTAGAACCCTTCCCTCTAGTATTTAGTCACCCTCCTTCAACTCTTTCATCCTTCTTGTTGACTCCATTAACCCCTACGACACTGGTTTAAGCCTCCAACGTTGAAGTGATTTGATCCAAAAACTCTCAAACTTCTTTCAAAACTGAAACCCTAACTACACTAACCCTAACCTGCTAACCCTAGAATGCTGACGTCACCCTTGGTTATTTCATCTTGATGCAACAACGTTTCATTTTATAAGCAATTGAATGGTAGTTAAAGGCATTTATTAGATAATGTGTTGATTTGTTACATTGAATGCCATGTCATTTTAGTATTTATTGAGGAAGTGATATTATTTGCATTTCTATATTGATAAACATTGACTTCATCAATATTTATTGCCATAATTGCTTATTTAAATATTAGATAGTCATTAATATACATGAAGTGCTAACCAAAACCTGCATATATCAGTTTGTTGTTGTTTTTTTATCGGGCAGGGACTCTACTTGGTTACTATTCATCTTTATTGGTTGTTTAGTCAGGACTATCTTTTGGTGGTAACTTGTGAAGGGGGGAAACTTGTCTTTGACCTACTATTCTTTTGCCTATTCAAAACTCCAGGTTACCGGGGACGTCTCCCCTGGGCCTAACCTCCCTAAAGAGAAAGAACCTCCCCATCATGGTGACATTGGGTGGGATAGGTTCCTATTACGCCAGTTTGACCTACAAACTTCAAGCTTTTGTCCTCTCTACAAAATGTGCAATAACATGAAGTAGCAGTCAAATATCTACACCGTGCAGATGTATTAATTCAACACAATTCAAGATGGCAGGACATGATCCCACCATTAGGTTACCAGAATTTCGGGGAGAGGTATCTGAGCACCCTGGAAATCATATATTCATCTGTGAGAAGATCTGGGAAGAAAAACAGATCACAAATGAGGATACACAAATTGCACAGTTAGATGTCATACTAAGAGACCGCGCACTAGAATGGTACATGAGTCTAGTTGTAAACAGTCCATCGAGAACAACAAGGATGATTGTAGATGTCAAGAAGCTACTGATAAATGAGTTTCAGAAGCATAGTTCAGAAGATCAATACATGAATGAGATGATTGAAATCAGACAGAAACTAGGTGAATCTGTTTGGGATATTGATCAGATGTTAAAATGGTTGAAGGGTAAGTTGAAGTATGTCATGACTGACATGCAACACAAACAACTCTTTGTTAATTCATTGTTACCACATCTAAAATACCCACCAAGACAACAAAAGTTTCAAACTCAGGCAAAGGCTCTGCAGGCAGCCTTACAGTTGGAAGAGAACCAATATCAGAAGACAGATCCAAAAATAGAGGAGTTGAAGGAGGATTTGAAGAACCTCACATTTCAACTGAACCAGAACAAGGTCAAAGAGAAAGGATAAGTTGTTTGGTGTACCACATGCAGGATAGAAGGACACCATAAGAATGAATGTCTAATGTTCGTGTAGTACATGGAAATAGGAGTACCAAACCCTTTTCCAACAAGAGGACCATGGTGGGAGATCTATAAGACACATGGGAATGATCCATATCATTGCCCCATGATGCATAAGTATCAGACAATACCCAAGAATTCATACTGCAATTTTTTCAAATCAGTGGGTCGTGATGATAATGACTGTAGGAAAATGGACCCAATGAGGGAAAGAACTTCAGACACCTATAGGGTGTAGACATAAATGATGATAGGGGAAGTTTCACTTCAGTTTGACCATGTACCACCTCCATACAACACTGTGCAATATCAGTATAACACTGTGCAGCCGCAATATAATAACATGAAGCCACAGTATAACCCCGCGTAGTATAACCAGGTAACTCAGTACAACACACCGTGAGGAGATCGAATTAGATATAGAGGTGGAGGACGGGGTAGAGGAGGATTTGGAAGAGGCAGAGGTCTAATAGTGTGCCACAAATTCCAACAACTAGGAAATTATGGAAGTGAATGTCCACTTCCACCTATGACATGTATGTACTATCGCACAATAGACCATGATATAGAGGAATGACCAACACTTTTGGGAGAAATTCAAGAAAAGAGGAACCAGAACAATCAGAATGTTCATTGGATCTCTGAAAAATCCAGGGATGATGGAATAAATATCAACATAGTCACGCGTGGAGGAGCTAAGATAGGAACTGACGCAGTAATACCGGATCCAGCACAACACCAATGGGTGAACAAAAATACTTAAACAAAGAAGTAGTTTGATGCACAGAAAGAAAAGGATACATTCAAGGAGGCCAGACAGAAGTTCCTCAAACAAGATGTTGCTTCTACATCAAAGACACAACCTCTTCAGAACGTACCAATGTACAAGATGCCTTTATCATTAGATCACACCAGTGAAACACCACCTTTAGCACAAATAAGTACCATAAAGACTTTTCTACAATCCTGTGTCAATCTATTGAATGATCCATCATTTGTTAAAGTTTTGAAAAATATGTTAGAAATATGTAACACAGAGGTAGAGGGGAGGTTAGAGTAGAAAATAGTCAATCACCTCCATACAAGAAGGAGGAAAAGTAGAGAACTCAGACTGAATGCCAACATTGAAGATTTTAATATGGGGGATATTATACTGGATTTAGGCTCTGAGGTAAATGTGTTACCCAAGAAGACATGGCAGTGTATGGGAGAGCCCACACTAGTTTATTCACCTGTCCARTTGAAATTAGAAAATCAACATAGAGTTCTACCAATTGGAAGGATTAAGGGTGTGATAGTAGATCTGGATGGAGTGCGCACTAAGGAATAATTTGAAGTGATAKAAATAGTGGATGGCACAACACCTTATCCATCGTTTCTTAGCTTGGGTTGGGAATTTGACAACCAGGACATAATCAAATTGAAGACAAGGAAGATGAAATTTGAATCAGGAGAATACAGAGACATTGCACCATTAAATCCATCARAAGGAGAAAGGTTTGTAGAGCCCAATTGCTTATATCTGGAGGAAATAAGCCAGTTGTATAGAACCACTGCGCACGAAGAATATTATGTCAAACCAACTGCAGATGGGGTATTCAGCTGGAGGAGCATCACATCATGTGCTTCTGACTCATATATAGGTTTGGAGAATTGGCAGCAGAGATTACATGAATCCTCCACAAGAAGGTGCGCAAGAATAGACCATACAGTAAGATGGGTTGGCACAGAGATAAGAGAACCTCCTAGTTTTCATTGGGTGAATGATTTAGAAGAATTTCTGACCAAATATGAAGATGAAGTATTAGAGAATCAAAGACTCTTAACCAYGGACATTGCACTCAAGGCTACACTTGTAAGATGGTGGGGTACACATAAAGAAACAATTCAGGACTGGTACCAATGTAAGAGGTTATTGCGGATTAGATTCGACACAGAACATGGAAACAATAAAATGCAGAGATACAATGGACAGGGGACACCAAAAAAACATTTGGAGAATTGCAATACACAATGGAGGATGACACCGCCAGAGGAATGGCCTCATCACTTCATCCATACATTGAAAGGAATTCCACAAAACTAGTATGTAGACCAGGAAATGCGCAGGGGAAATGCAAAATGGACAACATTACAACATAATTTTATAGTAACCTTATCATTTGAACATGAGAACCCCAACATTGAGTCAACACTAAAAAAGATAAGAGGGGTGATATTTATTGATAAACCAGAGGCTAAACTCATGACAGAGTATCAACAACATAACATACAGACAATCAAATAATTACTATCATGCTATCATGTGGAAGAAGAGGCACCGAATGAAGATGACCCACACAATATTCAGATTACAGAAATCAAAGGATAAAGAGAAGTGGAAGGTCCATCTTTGTAATCAAAAGTATTTTTTGCACCAATTAAGGTGAAGAAAGTCAACACTGGGACAACTGATAACCCTAAAATGACAAGTATTGGAGACTATTGGGATGAAAAAATAGTGGAAAGAATAACATAGTTACTACACGAATATAGTGATATGTTCCCAACAACCTTTATAGTTATGAAAGGCATAGAAGGAGAGATGAAGATACCTCTCAAACCTGAGGCAAGACCTTTCAGACATAAGCAGAAAGTGAAGGCCGAGATTGACAAAATGTTGGAAGCTGGTATCATAGAACTATTAGAGGAATCTGAATGGATAAGTCCTATGGTAGTACAAGAGAAGAAACAAGGGGGGATAAGGATCTGTGTAGATCTGGGAAAATTGAATCATGCTTTTTTACATGACCCTTTTCCCACCCCTTTCACAGATGAGGTATTAGAGAATGTGGGAGGCCAAGAAGCATACTAATTTACTAATGGATTCTCAGGGTACCATTAGATCAAGATAGCTCCAGAAGACAGGTACAAGACTACTTTTGCTACAGAATGGGGATCCTACCAGTACACAGTCATGCCTTTTGGGCTGAAGAATGCACCAACCATATTTTCAAGAGTAGTCATAGCTTCTTTTAAGGAATTCATACATCAATTTTTAGAAGTATATCTGGATGAATGGACTGTATATAGTCTCCTAAAATACTATGTATAATTATTAAGGCTGATGTTGGAAAGATGCAGGCGGTGTCAGATATCATTGAATATTAAGAAGTACATTTGTGGGACACCTTTTGGAATATTGTTGGGACATATAGTCTTTAAACAAGGGTTACTGGTGGATCCTGCTAAGATTGCAGTCATTGTTAATTTAGCACCACCAAAATTAATGTGCCAGTTGAGAGAAACACTGGGACATAGAGGCTATTACATGAAATTTATCAAGGAGTATGCGTAGATCATTGCACCAATGGAAAAAATGTTGAAGAAGGATAACAGATTTCAGTGGAATGAAGACTGTCAACAAGGGTTGGACACATTAAAAGAAAATATGGACACAACACCTATCCTAGTATTTCCAACTGGGAAAAGACATTTCATGTGCATGTAGATGCATCAACCATAACATTGGGAACAATTATGGTGCATCCAGGAGCAGGGGATTTAGACCATCCTATAGCCTTTGCAAGAAGAAAATTTTTAGAATCAAATAAAAACTATAATACCACAGAAAGAGAAGGATTAGCCATGGTATATTCACTTCAGAAGTTCATGCACTATCTACTGGGAAAACACTTTAAGATGTTCACAGATCATTATGCCTTAAAATATTTAGTCAGCAAGCCATTGTTGGGGGGGAGGATCTGTAGATGGTTGTTGTTATTTAAAGAATTTGATTTTGAAGTAATAGTCAAACCAGGGAAGCTGAATGCATGACCTGATCATCTATCAAGGGTCCCTAATGGAGAGGAACCCACCAACTTGGAAGACAACTTCCCTGATGCACAATTGTTTTCAGTACAAATAGTTGATGAATATTTTGCCGATATTATTGAATATTTGAGTACAAGGATTGCGCCACAAGAATTTAGCACTGCTCAGAAGAAAAAATTAGTCGTTAAAGCTGCTGACTACCAACTGATTGCAGGACACTTATATAAATGAGCGCAAACAACATTTTGAGAAGGTGTGTACTAGAGCATGAAAAGCCTAAAATTTTGGCAGAATCTCATGAAGGAATAGTTGGAGGACATTATGCAGGAAAAGATACCACACAAAATGTATTGTGCACAGGACTATGGTGGCCAACAATTCACAGAGATGCCAAGGAATATTGTCATAAATGTGATGTATGTTAGAGGGTTGGTAAACCTAACAGAAGGGATGAGATGCCCTTGAGACCACAAGTAACTTTGCAGGTATTTGACAAATGAGAAATAGACTTTGTTGGACCAATCAATCCACCAGCAAAAAGGTCAGGAGTGAGATATATTATCACTCCTACATAATACTTAACAAGATGGGAAGAAGCAACAGCGGTCAAAGACTGCAGCGAAGAGACAACAACACACTTCTTGTTTGAGAAAGTGATTAACATATTTGGATGTCCAAGAATTTTGATGAGTGATCAAGGTACTCACTTTATCAACAATACTATCAGTGTTATGACTGAGGAGTTTGAATTCTATCACCAGAAAAGTACATCGTACCTTCCTCGGGCAAATGGAACAATAGAAGCCTTCAATAAGATCTTGGAGAATGCTCTGATAAATATTTTCAATCTCAACAGGGATGATTGGGATTTGAAAATACCAACAGTATTATGGGCATACAGGACTACATGAAAAAATTTGACAGGACATACACCATTCAGATTAGTGTGCGGGCAGGAAGCAATAGTACCATCATAATTTATTGTACCCAGTCCGCGCGTAGCAACAATTACTAACATGACAGAAAGAGGCTTATTGAAGGACATGTTGAATCAACTAATGGAAATGGAAGAGGATAGGATTATGACAGGATTTCACTAGAAAGTAAAGGAAGCCAGAGACAAAGCATGGCATGACAAACATATCAAGAGGAAGAGTTTCAAGGAAGGAGACCTAGTCTTGCTCTATGACAATAATTTTTTCCAACATTCTGGTAAGTTTAGAATGCATTGGCTAGGGACATATGAGGTAAATATTGTCGCAGATGGAGGATCTATACAGCTAAAGAATTTGACAAGAATAGAACTGAAAAGAATGATCAATGGTAGTCGAATGAAACTGTATAGGAACAATCAACCTCCTAACACTTAAAAGTTACATCGCAATAAGAAGGACATGTACACAGTGTAATATAGTAGAAGCTAGGATAGAAAAATGACAAAAATAAATAAAAAGGAGAAAAAAAAGGAAAAATAAATACAAAAATAGAAAAGAAAGAAAATACAAAAATTATTGGGAAATATTGTGTGTAGAAAAAGTAGACTCGATGCGACAAAAGGAAAAATGTCTATGCGCAACAGATGGATAACAAAAAAACAAAACATTGTGCACTAAAGACAAATCACAATAGAAATGGACGACACACTTAAAAAGTTCAGTGCACCAGAAAAATTACCAATGGTCAGAAAAGTGAAAAATGATGGTTACGACAAAAAGGTGCCAACTGGCGAAATTTATGAAATTAAATGGAACGTACTTGAAAAGCTTCATCGCATTAATCACAGCTAGGGAATCTTCTCCGAGAAGCTTCACAGCATTGATGACACCTTCTCTATAAAAGGGAAACATGGGCAGAATAAAACTTATTGTGAAATTGCAAACTTGTAGTGATAGAGATCATGCAGCGTAGAGGTGAATATACGAGTGCACAGTGTGAACCAGTCAAATCCCATTCGGAAAAAAAGCGAGCAATACCCATAATGACACCACCAAAGATTGGCGCACCGATACAAACAACGAGGAAAACCCGCAACAGTGTGAGAATGCCTCATGAAACCACGGAGGTCGAACAAGAAACCACACAAAGAGAGGGATTCATCGATGTTGACGCAATCCCGTCACCACGCGTCAAACCAGCAAGCCCCACATCGGTGGAGGAAAAAGATAAAGCTCCAACAATGACTACCAAGGAAATTGATTTGCATGAAAGTGCGTAGGGCCGACAAAAAAACGATGCAGGAAACCTACAACAACCTGCAAGGGATGAAGAAGCTTAAAGAACAAATGGATAAGCCAACGAGCACATAGAGGTTGTTGTGCCAAGACCTCAACATCAAGCAGGGTCCGCGTAGCAACATGAAGGGTTTGTTGAAGACATAACTAGGTAGCCAGATACAGGCACAGAGCATAGGAAAGAAAAGGTTGGGACCTCTATCCCATCGATTAGAAGAAAGGGAAAACATCCCATGGCATGGTCCCCACGTAAGCAGCCTGATGCAACAATTTTACTACCACACATTCTAGAGGGAGTGCAGACCATGCCAACACTTTTGGGTTGTGTGGAAAGATGAAATATTCAGACCACGATGTCGCTGACATTGGAAAATTGCCAAAATTTTCACAACATGTATACATGGACAACATAGGCACAAGACCCTTTGGTGACCCTATACTGCAGCCAAAACAATGGGAAGTCGGCCTGGCCAACATGGGTATATTAAACCTGGTGGAAATTATCCATTTTGGTAGGGGGAAGGAGGTAAATAACTACGTCAAACAGTTAATGGCAGTCCTCCATGGAGGATTCTTATGGTTGGAGGAACCCATCTCAGTCAACGTCGAGTTGATTTCATTCATCATAGGTCTGTCATCCATGGGAAAGAGTCTTGCACAATACTTGGAGGTCAAAACCAAGGAGAAATTTGTTGTTGATGAGATGAATAAAACCTACGACACAGAGAGGGGATCGCATGGGATAATAATAAAAATAATCAGTGACACAACCACGAGAATGACCATAAATATTATGCCCTGCAAGATGTTAAGAAAGTGTTGCAGGGAGGAAGTCCTGGCAGGGGTTGTCGCAACTACAACATAGTGTGCCAATGGCACCATTCTCAGTTGGGCCCCTTATCTATTAAACCTATTCCTCAATGACTGCAAAGACACACAGGACTTGGGGACAAACTTTCATTATTCTTGGATATTGATTCTGATAACATTAGTCAGGTGGAGGGAGCCACCATATTATTATTTTTGCGACAAGATAGATCGTTGCCACACATCGCGGTATACCTCAATGGGGAGCTCTTCAGACCCCAAGAGAAAAAGTGACAACGCAGGTACCTTTGTGCGGTACTTCAGAGACATCCAAGAAAGCATAGCAAACACATGGAGGATCACTCAATACCAAGGTATTGCAAATTTTAGAGCCACATGCAACAACATGTGGGTACAAGCGCATAGGGATCCACAGAAGGAATGGTTGAAACTATGATAATGCATCAGCGCAGAAGATGTAGAAATGGTGATGCATTACTGGAAAGATGAATGGAAGATCCCAGTCATTGATAAGGAAGTACCCACAAGAAAGGAGGTCGAAGCAGGGGAATCTAAGACACCTGCAGGAGACAGTGTTGCGCCTAAAAATCGGAAGCCATGTTAGAAGCTGACACAACAGAAGAAGGGGAGTGCATCAAAGAAATATGCGCTAGAAGGATAAAAGGACACTGCCTCAACACAAGGAGAACAAGGAATTGGGGATACAACTACACAAGAAACCCCCTTGACAGCTACCCCATAGGAAATAGGGCCACCCAAGCGACCAATCATACACATAGGGGGGTCGCAGAAGAAGGCCAAGGCACACAAGCAGCTGTCAGAGTAGATGATTACTGAGGATGATACCTACCTCGTGGCAGAAAAAGTACAGGAACATGCAGTTGAGGAGTTCAAAGACGCCCAACACCAAAGAGGCCAAATTCAAGATAAGTTGGCAGAAATAAGGTAGGTCCTGGAGCAGATGAGAGCAACACACATAACTGAAAGGGGAACCAAGCCCTTCCCTGAAACAATAGAAGCAGAGGCAAGGATCGCGCCAAGAGAGCAAGATACCATCCAAACCATAGTGTAGGCGATCCTGAAATTCCAAGTCACATCCAACATGCTGCAAATGGATGAGAAAATATCCCAGACACCACTGAAGGATATGGAACATGTAGAGTTGGTAATGGAAAGAATACCAACTAAGGCATTGTACAAGCTTCAAGTCGTTGTCGCGCAGAAGGTGCAGTCGTGCGCAAGAACAAACGCAATAGAATTGTAACATACGAAGAATGAAAAGGAAGCCTTAGAATTGGTAGTCGAGTAGTTCAAGCTTGAAACTAAGGAGGAAAAGAACACGCAAACATAATGGAACAGGGTCTGACAATGGTGTATAATCGCATCCCTGACAACACACAAGGAGAGAACAAAAGCGCAAAGGAAAATCTCAATCTCATTGCACAAACTATCGATCAATATAGGCAAGAGATTGAGGAGCTAAAGGAAAAAATGAACCCCACGACTCCTCCAGAGGTGAGAGAACAAAGGAAGCAAGAATATGCATTTCAAATAGGAGAGATGGAGAAAAAAGTAAGCATAGTAGCATAATTTTCAACCGAGAAGCACTGCTCTGGAAAACACTGGAGGAGGACGAGTAGGTCTAGCATTGGGACCAGGAAGAATAAAGAGCAAGCTCAACTATCCAAGAGCTCAGACAAAAGCACAAGACAATGAGCATTAGAGAGCGCTTGAAAGGCAATCGGGATTTAAAGAAGCTACATGCAGAGTTAAAATCCGCGCAGAGGTAGAAACATGAGAGGCACGCATAAGTGGAACCACTCCAGGAATAAGTTGTGCATGTGATCGCACAACTGGAAGAGGAGAAGAAGAGCATGGTGCAGGCACACACAAAGAGCGCAACACTGAGACATGAGGATATCACAGTGCAGTTAGTAGAGGCACTGACAGGAAAATCCACGCAGGTCCAGGCAAGAGGAAGGGAACTTGTAGACAAGTTCCATAGCCTAACAAAGGTTGTTTAGGGAGCGCRCACTGCCTAGGTGGCTTGGGATGAGCCACATTTCATTGTTGGGGGCTTGTTGGGCGCAGACCTATTTTGAGGAAATACCCAATTTTGGTAAGGTAAGGCCCAATTTTGGAGAAGAACAACTGGCGAGAAAAGCAACACGTGCGAGGGAAAGCCGCATGCAAAGGAGAAAAGCATGCAAGGTGCACAACAGAGAAAACCTAACCATGCTAGGGTTAGGTTTTTGGTAAGAGATTGTAATGGTTGGTAAACTTGAAAACTAGCATAAATAAGAACCTAGGAGGTCTAGGTAGGGGTTCCAAGTGGTTGTTGTTGGTTCAAGTGAATTCTGAATTGTAAGCAATTGTTATGATACCTTTTTATAAAATGTTGAGCTATATAAGAGTCAGGTAGCTAGATCTTAAGAGTTAGATCACAAGCTGATGAGCTTGGTGTCATCTAGTCCGCCTCACAAAGGTTGTTGAACCTGTTTCAGAATTGTATGATCGGAACTGTAGTGCATTGAATGCCATATTTTGCAGAAATCTAAATAAAAGAGCGTAAGAAGCCAAATCTTTGTGGATGTAGCCCAAGAAGGGGTGAACCATGGTAAAAATTGTGTACTATTTGATGAGTGAATGCATGTTTACTTTATGTTAATGGTTGATCATCTTTGATTCCTACTAAGGATTGATTTACACATAATTGGTTAGCTAGATCTATCAGAATGCATGTATAAGCTTACAGATGAGTGGATCTTAATAATAATAGATATAGTAATCGTTCAAGGTCAGATGAAGATCAAATCCAATCCCATTTCCCCATTCTATCCTAGATTGCAAGCACCTGAGCATTGCGATCACCCATAGGGTGAGACTGCACAATACATTATATGTGTTGCGTTGCCTTCTGGTTCACCAGAAGGGCCGATAGTTTTAGAGGGTTTTGTTGGAAACATGTTCAGATGTGAACCTGGGTCAGCCCAAGAAGTATCTAGAGAGATTAATAACCAACACCATGTATAGGGCTCAAGACTCATGGATCTAATGCTTAAGCCATCCTAATTGTGCGCATATTCATACTTGGCCAATGACCTCCTAAGCTTGTCATTGTGTGGTGGTTCAAGGCCTCATTCATATCCCTTGATCTCTAGAATCTTGTGCACCCATACTTGGTGCAAAAAACCACCAGATGTCTCCCATTTCACCAATAGAAGTAAAACTATTTCTTAAGGCTTGAGTTTCCTCTTTCTAATGTGACTAGGGTCTCAAGACATATACTTAGTGTTCAAAAACTTTCAATGGAGCTCATAGTCTAAGTTGGAAGCCAAAGATCCCCTAGAGAGGTCATGTGTGGTTGTTCAAGGCCTCCCTCAAGGTCCTTAAGCGATAGAAGCCACCTCTAGGGCCTAAGGATCGAGTTTCCTCCTTTGACTATGTCCATCACCTCAAGACCCATAGTTGGTGCTCAAAACTTTCTAATGGTGCTCATATCCCCACCTAGAGACGAAAGATCTCATCAATAGGTTTCATGTGATGTCTCGAGGAATTATTCTTGTCCCTTGAGCCATACAAGCTTCCTTTAGGACCTAATACTCAGGGTTCCTCCCCTAACTATGGTTAAGACAATTTTAGACCCATACTTGGTGCACAAAACCTCATAATAATACCAATATGCCACCAATATGTGTGTGTGTGTGTGTGTGTGTGGTATGGTGCAAATATCCCACAAATGTATATCTATATCTTATATTAATTTTATGATCATTTTCCCCCCCACAATGTATGCAAAGTGGTATAAGTGGGGTTTATTCCCCTTCAAGTTAGGAGGTTGAACCTTGGGGTTTGGGTTTTTGTGTCCTTAACGATGAAGTGAAAAGGAAATAAAAAGTACACATTTTCTAGGCAATTCTTAATTAAGAAAGTTGTGTCACCCTCAAGGAAAGGTTCAAACTTGGAGGCATGGGGTGGCTCAGTCTCGATCCTGTAGTCATGAAGATCCTACCTAATAAGAGGCAACTCCATCACCAAATCCTCTAGTGCATCTTTGTTTTCGTAGATCCCAGATCTCTCTCTCCCACTTTCTCTTCGACTTGTTTCAAAGTCATGATTCTACTATTAATTTGAATACCTTCAAAATGTGCATACATTTTGTAGAATTACAAAATATGGGTGTATGCGTGTTTTCTAAAATTCCAAACCCCATCTTCCATATCCACTAGTCTATCAAGCTTGGCACCTCATGAAGTAAACAAATTATAACATAGTTGCGTTCTACATTTTCACAACATTAACAACTTTCTTGAAATTTTGATTATTGCTTCTAAGATCATCAAATTTCTTACACTAACCCTAAATAATTAATAGATAATATTATGTATCTTTATAATAGTATAAATATAATGATAATATTTAATAGTAAAATCAGTGTTTTGTGATAATATCCATAGAATCTACCATATTCGATAGAGGAAAGTACATAATTTTTCATAATATAATTAAGCATTTAACAATATTATATTCTTTGCTATTCTAGATTTTTACTGCAGTAATCAATCTGAAAAAGAACGTGCTTCACCATAGACTTTTCGTAATATATGTAAGTAAAGTCATTCATGAATGTAGATATATGACTTTTCGTACGTTTGGTAATATATGTAAGTAAAGTCATTCATTAATGTATATATATGACTTTTCGTCCAAAGATTCGTTGGGGGAAACATATAAAAATGTTAAAAAGGCCTTTCCACCGATTACCGCATCAAAACCAACCGCTTCCCACTGCAGATGACATGTCCACCGACTTCTCACTGTTGATGACATGTCCATCCAAACTACTAATACGGAAAATAGGTTAGGTTTTTCACTCGCCTGCTTTGGTATATGGTTTGGTACTGTATATTTTTATTAGAATTAAGAAATAAATAAAAATGTTCAATAGTTTTGAGAATGTTTGCAACAAATTTGTTAAAAGGAAAGATATAAAAATGAAATGTCGACGGAGAATTTATGAGATGTGTGAAATAATAATAAATAATTCTTTAAGAAAATTAAATAAATTAAATAAAAATTTTAATTGGATTAAAAAGATATAATATAAAAATTTATTTAAATTAAAAAAATGTGTTCCTTTATATTAGAATTTAATTTTTGATGAATTTGTAGATATAAGAAAAATATTTTTGGTTCACTCATTTTTATAAAAGTTTATCATTGTAATAGGGGAAAATGAGACAAGTTAGCATGCTTTTATATAGTGTTTCACAAATTCATCATCGACTTCCACTTGGTTGTTCCAGTGATTCATAGTTGTTTTTAAAGTAGAAATGGATTCTCTGACCTCCTTAGTAGCGAGGGCATTGAAAAAATTGTTGGAAAGATTTCCACACATTTTTAATTCAATGCAACAATGCACACAACTGAGAGCCTTTAGCATGGTGAACATCATTTACCCGCAGTAAGTGGTGAAATTTTGTAGCCTAAATTTTCTTATCTTCATCATACGGGGCCCATTGCAAGTCTCTCATGAGGCCATCAAGCTCGTGATGCAACACATAGCTATGAACCCATCATATTCTGGTTATTTTGAGCCCATACCCACGTAAAAAAGGCCATGGTGCAGAAGATAGCATCAACTCACCAAGTAACCCGTCCAAGATCCCCGCATGGCCAAGGAATGAGATTCCACACTATTCAAATGTAGGCCAAGGAGCCTAGGATTTGCAAATGGTAAACACACCCATTAGTCCCCCCCCCCACCCCCCAAGAGATAAAAATCCAAATGGGTTGGTGGTTAACACATGGACCAACTAATCTCTTGAAAGCCAAATTTTTTTCTTTGCTAGTAGGGCTCTATCAAGCCAATAATAAATTCTCTCAATCCCTTTGCAAAGATTATTTCATGTAAACCATAGTTTAGTGGGGTATTGTCTCCAATTATGGTTAGAGTCATAGAGCCTATGTTGGGACTTTAATGCACATAATGCATCTTCCTATTCGACCAACAATTGTACAAGAAGTGCCCCTTCTTTATCTTCATGAATATCTACCATATTGAACTCCCCACAAATAAGCCAGGAAGCATCATGGGATTACTGACTATTTAGTGCTAAAATGTTGCATACTCATCGACATCATTGGAGGTATAGACATTGGCCAACCCTAAAAAGGTTGGTCGTCCAAGTTAAGAAGAATCACTCAGAAGAATCCACACAAGTCTCTAGAAGGGGTTTGTACCCCACTCAACAACAACATTAGAAATATTTGGAGAGACAAGGATATCAAAACTCCTTTTCCATGAGTATGATCTAAATAAAAAAACTCTAGCCCCAAGCCAAATGACCTATAAGGAACTACAAAACATAAGACCCGCAATTTTGACCTCTCATAAACAAAGATTATATGTCCCACCCAAAGAAGTCAATAGCTCGCGAACATTGTGCTTTTTACCAAGACTATTGAGGCATCACTAACTAGATCCCAAACATTCCTAGAGGTCACTTTCATTATAAACCAATGACATCATGCATCTTTGCCTCACTTTTTTTGAGAGCCTAAAGAGCACCAAAGGAGTTTCCATAGGTTAATGTGTCAGTCCAAATATTGTTAAGGGTGGCACGTTTCAACCTTTTGCTGAGATCATTGGTACAAAGAAAAACAATCTCTTAGCATTCCCAAAAAAATGGTAAATAGGGGGCTTGTTGGCTTCCACCACCCACGTGCATGGAGCTAGAGGAGGTTTGGAATGCCTCAAGAGCCACTTGTTTACTAGGGATGGCTACATAGGAGTCCTTGGAGGCTAGTGCCTTTTGAGTTGGGGTTTTTACAAGATGGAGCTTAGACACATTTTCACTCTCCCCTTTACATGCAACTTTTGTCCTAACCCCTTCACCCACCTTGCATGCCCACTGAGCTTTAGGAGCATGACAAGCATCTGAGGGCGGGGTTGTGTCAACTTTAGTTGGGGCCATTAGTAGGCAATCTTGAATGTGACATCCAGGACTCTGGTAGTAGCAATAGGCATTGGGTAGATTTATATAGAGGACTAGTTGGCGATGCACTTGGATAACAATTTAGATGTATATTAATTCTTTCAAATCCTAGGATAGATTAACCTACACATAGACACAATGTTGAGGCTGAGGGATAAAACAATTTTTAGTCTCTTCACAAATAAACTTCCTCAAAGGGGTGGAAATCCTCCATACTATTGTCCAAAATTGCATGGGCAAGCTGGGGAAGGATACCCAAATTGGGAAGACAAGTTGTGTTGCTTTGTTAGTTGAGAAGTCATGGGTCTAGTTGCTAAGTACCACCAGGGTATTTTTTCATATCTAGGGGATTTGATTCAATATCTCCTTCACATTAACAGGGTTGTCGAATAGAACAAGAAAAAATTGGTAATTATGCTCCATACTTGTGTGCAATGCCACCCACTGGACTCCCAAACCTCGTCGATCCAATTTCAAATAATCTATTCAAGGGGTACCCTCCCAATAAAATATCCAAGAATGTATCCCTCACAAAACTCTTGACAGATACTAGCATACTCAAGATCAAATATTTCAATATCAAAAAAGAATGGTCATGACCTCATGGTACACCTTTGAGACAAATTTTTGTAGAGCTTTGGGTACCATTGTAAAGTATTAGTCTAAACTCGACACTATGAATGATCATAAAAAAGGTAAGGTGAAGAAATAATGCCTCACCTAATTATGACAAAAATATCATTAGCTTGAGAGGCCAACCAAGACACACTCAATGCTAAAAAGACAATATCATTGTATCACCTAAAGTCAAAGATCACAATATTTAAATCATTAACTTGAAACTCTAATAGAAAAAAAAACTCCCCAATATACCATCTTTATTTTCAAATCAATATTAACTTTATTAACATCTATGTATAATAATAACATTAACCATTTTAAATTCTATTAAATGATGAGATGAAAAAAATAATATTATAAATTAAATGATGAGATGAAAAAAAAAATATTATAAATTCATAATCTAGATGAAAAAAAATAATATTATAAATTCATAATCTTCACTATAGAAGCAATGAGTAAGTAGCCTGCATTGTATGATGGAATCAAAATGCTAATACTTAGAAGCAATGAGTAAGTAGCTTGTAGTGTATGATGGAATCACAAAAGCAAACTTCAATAGAAACCATCCTATGCTTCTTGCGCTGAGACAAAAATGGCCCAAGGATTATGGAATATATTGGATAAGGTATCATTTGAAAAAACTTGAGTACGTGGACCTAAAAATAACATAGCAATGGATAAATTAAACATTGAACTTGAGTACGTGGACCTAAATAACATAGCATTGGATGGGAGAATATGTAAGCAAATTTTTTTGTAAAATTTGTAATGTATTTAAACTTTTTGTAATGCCTATGGGGACATTTAAATAATTATTAGGCTAACTCTGAGACATTGCTTGCATATTCATTCCTCATACCAAAGTGACAAGACTTAGACTTAGTGTTATCTGATCGAACATTGGCAAAGTACCAAAACTGGATTAATGGAAATTCGATTATAAAAATAGTATAATATTTTTTTATAAAAAATTATTAGAATAAATAATTGTTAAGTGTAAATGGTTTTAAGAATTTGATAAATAATTAATAAAAATAAAAATAATATATTTTTTAATATCATAAATTTGAAATAAGTGTTAAATGAAATAAAAAGGTTTATATATATATATATATAAAAGAGAGAGACTTGTGTTATGTTTTTAATGAAGAGAAAGTGATGTATTTTATGATTCACTTCAAGTTGAGGTTAATGAGCATGATGTAGGATGTAAGATCCAATTTTGTAAATATGATTATAAAATTGTTACATGAAATACTTATTTATGTCTTTTCTATTCTTTGAAATTTTCACAGTCTGAAGAGTTCCATAAAAAAAAAGTTATAGTGAAAATGCTAAATTGACTCGTTTGAAACTGATATCAGCATTATTCTGAAATTCTAGCTTCCACATAGCATATCTCAGAAAGTACAGTGAACTAACATCTGAAATTTGTACCACATGTATACCAAGATCAGAAATTTGTACCACATGTACACCAAAATCTCTCCTTTGTCTCTACAAAATTTCAAAATCTAAAACATTGACTGATAATCTAATGCATAATGAAAATGAAAAAAAAAATTATAACCCTATTGAAGACCAAATTTATAACCTTATTGTAAGCAACATCCCTAGTTGAATGACCTTGTAATCTTGTTATAGTAGAATGTTAATCAATTATTATATATGATTAATTAAGTTAATTATAAAATATGATAATTAATTATTTATCAACCAATTATCAACTTGAATTATGTAGTCAGATAATGATAAATCATCTCTTTAACTATATAAAATTAAACCATTTGATTTTTTATATATGATAAGGTTTAAAATATATTAAATTTAATGGATCTTTTCTTCTTCTTTTTTTCCAAAAAAATTTTCTCGAATTTATATAGCATATAAATTCATTTACATGTAGAATTGCCAAACAGTTTTGAGGTCAGATTGCACTCTCATTTAGGACTCATACAAACTATAATCTTCAAGCTCGAAGGAACTAGGCTGGCCCTGTTTGGGTAAGACTGTATCTGATGTTGATAGACGAAGACTTCCCCATTACTAAGTGTTGCTGCAAAGGGAGGCAGGCAACATCATTCAAAGATATTTATAGAAGAAATGGGACTCTCGACCCCTCTATCGCAGTGGTAAACCGAGAGCCTCCCTACCACTTCAGTTAGGGCCCTTTTTGAGAGAGCATCAACTGCCCTGTTGTGTGTGCGGGGGACGTGGAGAATGTTGATGTCGGAGAAGTGCAAAGAAAGTTCTCTCGATTTTTGCATCCAGCCTTCTAAATGGATGGAGTGAAGCTTGCACTTATTAGATGGATGGATGGATCTTTTCTTCTTTATATTAAATATTTTTGAGTGCTTGTACATTTTTATATAAAACATTATAGGAATAGATGTATTTTATATAGTTAATTATTATTTACATAAAAATACATTATATTTCTTTGCAAAATTATATATATAGAAAATCTAAATTAGTAAAAGAGAAAAGCGAAAATGATCTATGGATCTATAACACCAAAACAATATATCTCTTTACTCCGAGCCAAAATAACATTATTTGTAAATACGTGGGAGAAGTTTTTGGACTCAATACCTATAGAAATCAATAAATTATTAGACAAGGAAAAGTAAAAGTAGATAAATATTGAGATTAATTACAATGAAGATTTTAAATTATAAACTAGATGATTGGTTTGGCAAAGTGTTTCAAGATGTGTGTAAATTATAACATATTGGGTTGAAAGTGTTCACTAAGAATTTGTTTATGAATTTGTAACTGATATTTTTGTTTATTGTGTTAACATTGATTTATTTTCTTGTAGAGGAGAATGGTGTTGATTTTATTATTACTTATTAGTTCCTGTTGAAGGCGTAGAGGGATTATAACGATCAATATTTCGTTGACTTTATATTAGTTTGTCGTTTGACTATAAATTTTTGCATATTTTTTAATGTTCGACATAGAGAACTAAAAGAATTATATTTTATATAATAAAAAAAACTATATATGTTATGATCTAATTGGATGATAGATTTGAGGTCTTATTGCTAGCTTCGCTATTCCCAATGAATTTTATGTTGACATATCCAAAGTTTTATCATGTACTGTACTTTTTTATGTGTACTAATCATATTGAAATGTTTAGATATCCAAGGTTTATAGTGATCGATAATTCAAAAGTTTATAACCTTGTATTGTGATTTATTTTTTTATTTGTGCTACTATAATTATTATTACTCCTTTGTATTTGTATTGAAATGTATTGACACTTTTTTTGAGGTGCTTGAATAGGCCTCACAACTTAAATGTTTACATGAAGCGAGGTCCTCAAACATGCCTGGCAACTTAAATGGTTGCATACCTCGAGGCCCTTAGACAACCTGACAACCTTAAATGTTTATCTAAATACAGTTCTCGAAGTACATTTTTCCTCGAAATTTTCCATATAATGTTGCAGTGAATTTGGACAATATTGTTGTCTACCGCCAGTTGAATAGGTATTGTATGTTTCATACTTCTCCTAGCCTTGGAATGCAATTTCCTCATCGTTGAAGCTATATACATTGTTTACTGGTTCGGTGAGTACTTCTTCTTCGTTGGTTCGTCGGTTGCTGCTTGTTGTTGTTGTTTGGTTCATAATTCGACTTCTTTGCTAGTTCGTCAGTTGTTGCTTGTTGTTGTTGTTTGGTTGACAATTCGATCTGTGTTTCTGCCTTTCATCATTTCAGAGTAAGTTTCCATGCCATAGTTTCATTTTCTATTCCTTCTTTGTTGTCAGTGTTTGCAGTTTGCAAGTAAGAATGTTTGCTTATTTCTACTGGCATGCTCGTCATATGTATTTGTTTCTTTTTGTGCTTTGGTTGCAGTTTCGTAATCGTTGGAGATACATATGTTGTTTATTGGTTCGGTGGTTGTTGCTTGTTCGTTGGTTCGTTGGTTCGGTGGTTGTTGCTTGTTCGCTAGTTCGTTGGTTCGTCAGTTGATGGTTGTGTTTGTTTGGCTCAGGTTTACGATTTGGGGCCCTGGGGCTGCAGTTGGGCATGTTCGTTCTTTCTCGTTGGTTTGGTGCTTGCTATTTTCTTTTGTTTACTTCGGCTTTGCAGGGTTGGGGTCCTGCGCCGATAGTTGGAGTTGTTTTATTATTATTATTATTATTGTTGTTGTTTTTTGGGTGCTTTGCGGTGTTCATCCCCTACACCCACGAGTGGACATGCGGTTGCGTTATTTGTCGTGTCTAGCGAGGTCAAGATCTGTTCTGCTGTGAAATTATGTTGGTACTTCAATGTTGACATGATAGAAAATAGTTGGATAAAAAATAGTTCGAGAAGTACATGTGCAATTGCAATATCCGTTGTTTTTTTGTTGAAATAAAACATGTGAAAGCTGCACTTATAAACCATGTGTTACACATCAAAATTACTCACTTTGATAGTGTCGCAAGTGTCTCATTTTGCTCACAAGGTC
>SNQJ01S0102625.1:53386-72297 GCA_010110895.2 Picea sitchensis
AGATGAATGTTCATCGGACTCGAGTACTTGAGAATCTATTTACAAATGCAATCGATGTTTTTATTTTGATGTTTTCTTGCGTCTCCCAGTGAGGATTTTACATATTTGTTTCAGTGTGCAAATAAAAGAAAAAAAAAAAAACATAGTGGGTGGTTGTTTCTTTGATGGAGGATCCTGCACGTTTTTTAGGTGCCCAAATTCGACAATTGTTTTTCAACTATTTAGCCATGACATGATTTCTGCAATTTTCTTTCGAGTGCCCGAATAAAATAAAATTTGTCTCCAACTATACATTTATGGTATAGTATCTGCATTTTATCGATGCCCTAATTGAAAAAAAAAGGAACTCGGCATGGATTGAAACATCGACTTGAGATATTCAGATCTCGATATAGAGATTGCATGCACATAATATTGTTCGGTCCAAAAATGGGAAGCATGGAAACAAACCCCATATATCCCATGGCCTTGGTTATTTTCTCGTGGGAACATATACCAGATGTAAGAGAAAACCAATACCGAGACGTGTTTTCTTTATATATCAAATTGTTTGATGCAAAGGTCGATGTGTGCTTCTCTATGGAACCTTGTGGGATCTTGCTTGTGGCCTTTTTGGAGTTTACTTGGTTCTTGGTTATATGCTTCATTTGTCAATTTGTATATTGCGGACCTCCGAGTGTTGTTTGGAAGACACGAAACAATAGAATTAATTTTTTTTAGCCAGCTAGCCCGCAAGTCCGCCTGTCAATTTGTATAGCGTTGTGACGCAAATGTAGTATGTGGCTTGTTTTAACACTTTTCCTTGATCGATGAACTTGGTAAAATTAATCTCCTGGAATAATTTGAAATAAACGAATATATATTGTGCGAATTCCAATGGTGTTATCATATCAACAAGAGGCCCTTAAAATTCAAATTGGTCATTGTTGTACTTGCGGTGATAGAATTTAAAACAACTTTGTTTTGTTTACTTCATTTTTTTTAAAATAAGAGATTTAATATCCTTTAGTAATTTTATGTAATTAAATTGTACAATATCAGTATTTAACATTAATAATTTAGTATTTGAAAATAATGTTTTTAGATAATGTTAGATAGTTGATAGGGATTGCTATCCGTAAACAATCACAATCTTGACCCCGCTAGCCCTGGAGTCCGTCTGTCAATTTGTATATTGTAGAACTCCGACTGTTGTTTGGAGGACACAGAACAAGAAGTGCAATGTTGAGCCAACCAGCCTGCAAGTCTGCCTGCCAATTTGTATATCGCGAAACTATGGGTGTTATTTGTAGGACACAGAACAATAGAGGCCCAATTTTGAGCCCGCCAGCCCGAGAACCCGCAATCGAAAAAGTGGCTAAGTATGGAATTAGGGATCTGTACATGCTCTATAAAACCTCATGTCCATACTTTATAAAAGTACATATTTAGTATGTATGACTCGTTTCTCAGAAAATTTCTAAGTACGGAAGTTGGCGGATACACGTGTTCAGATTTCCACTTACTTTTATATCACCAGCCCGACCGACCGCTTCCCCATTTCATATTGTACAAACTTTTTGGATAGCGGGTTTCCGAATAGGCGAGTTTTTCTTTTAAATAAGATATTTAACATCCTTTATTAATTTTATGTAATTAAATTGTACAATATCAATATTTAATATTAATAACTTAGTATTGAAAATAGTGTTTTTAGATAATGTTAGTTAGTTGATAGGGATCACCATCCGTAAACAATTGCAATATTGAGCCCGCCATCCCTAGAGTCTGTTTGTCAATTTGTATATCGTGGAACTCCGAGTGTTGTTTGGAGGACACAGAACAATAGAAGTGCAATGTTGAGCCAGCTAGCCCGCAAGTCCGCCTGTCAATTTGTATATCACAGAACTCTGGGTACTATTTGTAGGACATAGAACAATAGAGGCCCAAGTTTGAGCCTGCCAGCACGAGAACCCGCGATCCAAAAAGTGGCTAAGTATGGAATGAGGGATCTGTACATGCTCTATAAAATCTCATGTCCATACTTTATAAAAGTACATATTTAATATGTATTACTCGTTTTTCAGAAAATTTCTAGGTGCGGAAGTTGGCGGATTCACGTCTTCAGATTTCACTTACTTTTGTATCACTAGCCTGACCAACTGCTTCCCCATTTCATATTGTACAAATTTTTTGGCTTGAAGGTTTCCGAATAGGCGGGTTCAACATTGCGTTTCCATTGTTCTGCCACCTGCAAACAACACTTAGACTTTCACAATCTACAAATTAACAAACAATTTGAAATAAAATAATATATACTATGTGAAGTCCAATGGAACAATCATATGAATGAGAGGACATTAAAATTCAAATTCGTCGTTGTTATACTTGCGGTGAAGCTAACAATACAAAAACTTTACTTAAACATCCAAAAATTGATTTTCTTGTAACTTTTCGATGCTTCTCTTATACAAACAGATCCTGGAAACTATAAACATCGCTCGTTGTATCTATTCCTTGATTGAAGAATCTGTTAACATGTTTAATGCACTTCATAGTTACTTTTAAGACCATCAATGGTGCTTTCTTATAGCAATTCCCACTCCCGAAAATTGCCATCCGCTTTCTCTTTTGCCCTCTACTTTCCCTTTCTTTACTTACTCATTTTTCGGAAAATGTCTAGGTGCGGGATTTGGTGGATTCACGTCCTCAGATTTCCATTGTTACTTTTATATCACCAGCCCGACCAACCGCTTCCCTGTCTCATATTGAACAAACTTTTTGAATCGCGGGTTCCCACATAGGTGAGTTCAACATTGTGTTTCCATTGTTCCACTGCCTGCAAATAACACCTGGACTTCCGGAATTTACAAATTAGCAAAAATATTCCCCATCATCTCGTATGCTTTCTCTTTTTGTTTACTTGGTCCTTCTTTCGAATGTCTCATGCTTTTATATACAACACCTGAATTTCCGCAATATAACAATTTCCCTCTCGACATTGTGCTTCCATTGTTCCCCTACGCAAAAACAACACCCGAAATTCTGCGATATACAAATTGACTGTCAAAATCTGTCACCGAGATACAATTTGACCATCGGCCCCTCACGTCTCCTGGGTATATCTTGTGACCCTCTTTTTTGTAACCCGCCCGACCGCTTTCCATACTTGGGCATTTCTTGGAATCTGCTTCGCAGGTTGGTGGGTGGACGAAATGTACAATGCTTGGTCTCTCTTTTCCATCATCGCTACCTTCGTACTTCTTTCCAGATATGTAATTATTAAGTTTTAATGCTAGTATTTCTTCATGCAGGAACCGTTAAGAATGTCATTAGTGTCAAGAAGGCCAGAGAAGATTTGTCATTACTACGAATTAAACCAAGATTTGCGAAGAAGAGTGTTATCCTTTACAAGTATTCATTTCAAACATGATGCAATCTCTTTCATGCGTCGTTCGGTTGGAGCCTTTAATAAATCTCTAATTCTTAATCGCTCTTTGTCATCACCGCCACCTTTGCACTTTTTTATAAATATGAAATTAGTGAGCTTTAATGGTAACAACTCATTATGCACGAACCCTGGAGATTGTCATTGATCAGTGAAAGGCTCGAGGAGATCTTCCATTTATACACATTGAACTAGGATTTGCAGAGGGTTATATTATCCCTCCCCAATTTTCATTTCAAACATCATCTAGAGAAAACATAAATTCTCGTTAACTTGTGGCAGCAGTTCTATCCAGATACAGTAAACACCTTCGGGCATGATGGCTAGAGGTTCTAGTATTCTAGGGCATATTCTTACTACTCATCTCCCTCTGCCCAGGAGAAAAAAAGGAGATGGTCCCTTGGTACATCGAGAGATACATTTCAAGCCAAATAATTCCAAGGCAACCCTGCCTGCTCAGAGAACTTGCCCAGTTGCATTGATGGCTTGCGCAGAGATTGATGCCATGGATTCTGAGATGGAAGAAGATGATATGATGGATGATGATACGAAAATGGATGATGGCAATGCAGAGATTGTTCCCACTCTTGTGCCAAAATCAAAATGAATCATAACGGGCAGAACTTCCCGGATCAGTGATGGTGGTCCCGACAACACCAAAAGAAGGAGTTTCAGAAAAGAAACCAACACTGAACACAATAGCCTCTTTGCAACTCGAATGTAGGAATTCCAGAGGTCCAAATTAGTATATTCTGGGTGGAATAATTTCACTATAAGGAAATGATATGTTGATGCTCCAGATATATATTTCAATTCAAAAAACTTTTCAATTGCGGGATTGTTGTCCTGTTCTCTGGATATATAATTAACATCTTAGGGAATGAGGACCAGAACTCCCACTAGTGCAAGGCATATTTCTACTAGTCATATCTTTCCACCCAGAATGGACTAATTTGGGCCTCTGAAATTTCATGTGCAACCTATGTCCCTAAAGTTTTCGACCATGGAGAGGTGGTTTCTTGGTGTGTCCTAATTTTCAGTTAAGGGATATTCCATTTTCCCTACAATGTTTTTCATCTTCTTCCTCACGGAAAGCTTTTGAGAACTATCAATTTTACCATAGGATGATCCATTGAGGAGAAAATTGCAAGGATTTCTTAAAAAAAAAGGCATGGTAATCAGTTTTGTATGCATGTTGAAGAGCATCTCAATGGCTCCTACATGTTGCATATCATGTACCTATGTTTTTGGAAGATACATTCAATCTTTTGGCCCAAAGAGATGGGTCTAATTTCTAAGGATAGATGCACAGTGCTCAGTGTTCTTTTTTTTTGAAAAAATGGATTTTCTATTAAAAAAAATTGCCTTAGAGTCTTGGTTGTTGCTTCTTTTCTGGATTTAACACCTCTTCACATTAGCATGGTTCGGTAGTCTCGTAGTTCTTCGATATTGTATTTTCTTAGGTAATTTGTTCTAAAATGGAACATCTAATAATTATATGACAATGTTACTGTGTTGATCCATCAGGATTTTATGCAAACAAAAAATGAATTACACATAGTTTCAAACCAACGTTCAATTCTATTTGTAATGTAGATAGAACATAACAATACCAAATCACAATGTTTCAGCAAGATCGTCATTCTTGTTTCTAGACATGCAATTATTAAGCTTTAATGATAACAACCCATAATGCAATAATTTTAATACTTAAGTTAATATGTTGCAGTCATGGAAAAATGTATCAAGAACACACTTACACCCACAAGTTGCAATAAAATCTAAGCTTCAACAAAGCATTTGCTGACAATTACTAGAAAATGATGGTTTTACAACAATGGGGCTTGTTTGAAACCAATTCGTGCTTACGAAAATTGCCCTCCACCTTTCTATTTTCCCACTCTTTTATCCCCTGTAGTTTCTCTTTCTGGTTACTTAATCGTTTTTTCCCGAAAATGCCTTGCTGCATGGGTTGGCGAATTCACGCGTTTTGACCAAGTGCTTCCCCTTTGTCTAAATTGCACTTTCCATTGTTCTGTGACCTACAAATAACACTCCAGCTTCTACGATATGTAGATTTACTTCTGGACTCCCACATCATCCCCTCCTCTGTGTTACACATTTTGCACCAAAATGTTTCGATATATACAATTTGACAGTCGGGGCCTTACGGCTCCTCGAGAATCCGTTACCCTATTTTGAAGCCCGTCCGACCGCTTTCCACACTTGAAATTTCTTGACATCTCTTTGGTCGATCGTCGAGTTCGCAGGTTCAAGAAATTTCAAATTTCTAGATGTTGTTTCATGTGCCCGTTACCTTCAGATTTCTTTCCAAGTATATGCAATATGTATACAACTTATCCAGTAACACACATAAAATATCTTGCCAAGAAATGGAATATCTATTGTAGATTTGAATATATTGGACCTTCTTTCCCCTCTTCTATACTTGGCCAAATTGTTGTTTCTTTTTCCCCTCTACTCTCTCTTTCTCTTCACTTAGTCATTTTTTCAAAAGTGCGACTCCGACCAACCAGTAGCCATTCGATGCCTAGGCATTTTTCAGATCACGAATTCCCGGACACCCGGGATCTATATTGAACTTCCATTGTTCTGTCGCCTACAAACAATACACAGACCTCTGCCACGGGTTTCAAAATAGGCTGACAAGGGTTCCCTCATGTACGGATTCCTCATTCCCTACTTAGCCACTTTTTGGATCACGGGTTCTCAAGCTGGCAGGCTCAAAATTGGGCCTCTATTGTTCTGTGTCCTACAAGTAGCACCCAAAGTTCCACGATATACAAATTGATTGGTGGACTTGTGGGCTTGTTATAACCCTAAATGGCACCATCCATGCTTACCTGGCATCAGGCCAACTCTTGTGGGCTTGTTATAACCCTAAATGGCACTATCCATGCTATTCGAATCAAAGCACTTCATTGCCCTTTCATTTGTGCCATACGTAATGACTCTTCAAAACCTCCAATATAATCCGCTACCTAATCTATCATTATTAAGAACGGCTGTGCCTTTATACCGTGACGCTGCTAATCGCTAATGCCCACTGTATGTACTCGCTGGCTACCTAACAGCAAAATCGAAAGTTTCCACTAACGAAAAGCTTTGGGTCAAGTGACCGAATCCCAGCCATGCATGGCCGAGTTCGCCTAAAACCCTAGCTCCTTCTAGCCTATAAAAGAAGGGTAGGGTACTATTCAAAGGAGGGAAAAATCATAGCAAGAAACTCTTTAATCAGTTAATCCGTTTTGTCCTAACCCTTTAGCCTTTCCTCAAGCTTTTAGGAGAATTCAAGCAAAGCAAATATATCAGCAAGAGGAGGGCCATGATCGTGATTCAAGAACCAAGTGGGCCGCCTCCCTATAATCATTGTGGGGCTGATCTATATATTGTAGATTACAAAGATACTTTTTCCACCAAAATGTACCAATCTTAGGTGTTTCATTTGATTTATGTTTTAATCTCTAACCCTCTAGTAGAATAATAGCATGCATGCTGAAGTTTTGTCTTGATTGCGGATCACTTTTTGGAAGGAAGGTAGATGCAAGGAGATAAAGCTAATAACGGAGGATCTACACCCAAACCTGGCCGACAAAAAGGTTAGTTGAGCCCTTTTCCATGTTTGTACGTGAAAAAGGGTTTGAGATTTGGGGTAGAAGGTTGAAAGTAATTTCTAAAGGGTCATGATCTACATGAAAGTTTAACCCTCTAGCTTGTTAGTCTGTAGGGTGCAATTTTCCCACAACATAATTGGTGACTCCACCGAGATTTACTCTTAGGGTTTCCCTGATTTAGTTAAAGGTTCTTGGGTAGTTCAAAGAAGCTGAGTTTTGTTTCTTTGTTGTTTTTGTTTTCCTCGTTAGGTCGTGTTAAAGGTGAAACCCGCTATCAATACCGCTTTTCCTTGATTGTGGCTTTATTATTTGCCATTCAGACACACGAGGTACATGGCCCTCTGGTATGTTCTGCCTGGTAACTCAAGGCTTCTAAATCTCCTTCTCAAGTAGCCTTGCGGTTTTAACGCTTACCGCAGTTGGTTTCAGTGAAGCGTAGTATCCAGTTAGATGCGTTTCCTCTTCCTCGTCAGTTTACCTCTCGTGGGGCTTTCCGATCCCACTGGTCTTGGTCAGTTTATCACTTTGCTTTTCGGGCCTCTGCTTATTGTGTTTGATTTTGCATTTATTTTTTTCCTTTTCTAATAAAATCATCCAAGCCTTTGGAGACTCTCATTGTCAATACTGCAGGTCTTTTTCAAATCAATCACTCGTGGTAAGAGTTTTATCTTAGCTTTTATACGTAACTGACTGCTCAAGTCTAGAATTAATGTAGTAGTACCTGCCACATCAAAGTTATAGCGCTCAAGACGGTTTGCACGCTGTCGTTTTAAGATACTGCTGGCTTGGTTGGTATCTTTTTCATCTTGGTGGCAAATTCCCTCTTGTGGTGAGAAGAGCTCATCTCAGAGGTTTAGATTCCGGGCTACATACCAACAAGTTAGGTATCTTTTCCTGGGTCTGCTTTTAAAGCTGATGTGTTTTGATAGAAAAGACAAAATAAATAAAAATTATTTGTTTTATGGTTTTTAGACAAGTGTTAGAACTGCTTTCTTTAATTGTTGTTTCGTGATCTTTGCTCCGATTCTTTTAAGCATCCGCTTTGGCCAGAGTTTTATTTTTCGCTCTCTGCTTTTGTGCTTTAATAACATTTTTCCTCATTAAGGCCATTTTGCAATTAAATAAAATAAATAAATTATTGCTCTATTTCTTGGTTTGATGATTGTGTTGTTGCATCATGATAGGAAGAAGTCTTTTGCATAAGTTTTTGAAGTACATGTCTAGTAAGTAGCTCGCAGATCTGAGAAAAAGTTCTCCTTATTTACTGCATGAAATCTTAGTAAATTTGAAAGAAAAGAAGTCTTTCTTTGAAAAGTTGTTGCCTTTGCATTTTGTAAAAGTTTTGTTTCCAAAGCATTTCTTGTTCATTTTGCTTTGAGTCTTTTACACACCATCGGGCCACTTTCATAATTCTCAGGACTTAAAAAGCCCATTAAAAGCAACTCTAAATAAAATCAAGTAGACTTCTTTGTTTATAGGGTGGCCCACTAGCTCAGGACTGGGGCCTTGGAATAGGTTTGGAGAGTAAATTCTTCAAGGCTACCCAAACCAAACATTGGAGTCCGCCAATAGGGAGTGTAGAAGTCCAACAACATGAAAATTATCCCCGACCCCTAACATGTGGCTAAACACGCAGGTCGCTGTAAGGAAGCAAGGTAGTGGAGATAACCCCTCCATAGTTGGACTGAGCGTTGTGGAGAACAGATATCGAGGATTTGTTAATGGATTCCGTCATTTTCATTTGCCACAGAGCTTCGCGGGTCTCAAATCGCTCGAGGTCCTTCCTAATTCATTTTTTCTCTCGATAATTCTTGGATGTGTTTCCGCTTGATACCCTTCTCATTGTTGTCTACCCGAATTTTGACTGTACCCGCTTGGTGACTGCTCACGTGTTGGCAAACTAGTTGCAAATCTTTCATAGGGACATACACATGTGACTAAAGGGGTATACAACTTACGTATCTAGGACGACATCGGGCCACGTTTTTTAGAGTATACCCGGAGGGTTCTTTTTTGTTCGAGTTGCACTTGCACCCAGAAGTTTCTCTAGTGTTGGTTGTTGTAATTCTTTGTTCTTTCCTCAACTGTTTAGTGTTTGCTTGATTTGTCTCATAGGGGCTTATTGAAAAGTGTTATCATTTTGTTCAGATAGAAGACCTCGCGTCGCGTGGAATCTTCTCACACAAAGGGAGGGGATTCGTGAGTTCATTGTCACGGCTTCTCGGGCCCGCCAACGGCTATACCGGGATACCCCACCATTGAGGCTTTTAAGCTAGACCATCAAGGGTCTTTCGGAGCAACCGAGGCTTTTGATCCCAAACAACCCCAAGAGGAATAGATCATTTTGGACCTTGAAGAAAACACTCTTGGACCGATTGAAACCCCAACCACTGAAAGCTTGGCACTGTTTATTGTACCAAACCAATTTCACGAACGCCAGACAATGCCTCACACAGCTATGGAACCAAACGTTGTTACTTCAACCGGGAATTCTTCCATTCCCACCAAAGTTTCTACCACAGGAAAATCATCTCCTAATCCTGCGCCATCAGCTGCCCGTGGTATCTACCATGGTTCGTACTGCAACTTCGTCGCAGTGGACTGACCTCATCTATCGTAGCGGCCACAAACCCCTTTACATATAGTGCATTGTGTGCCCAGCTTCTCATACGGTATCCTAGTTCAGGTACAAGTCCCGCACTCACTAACTCTCCGCTTTTACGTAATTTTGGGTTCAGGGCGTATTTTAATGCTCCTTTGCAAGGTCAACTTTGGGGCATTCTTGTCCCTTTCAACGCTTTTCCTTACCCTGGAGGACACATCCCTCCTTCATCCTTCGCTTTGGTGGTCCGTGATTTAGTCCGTCAAGTACCAGACAATACAAGTCCTCTGGAGTCAGTGGAGTCAAGGAAATCAATTCGCAAAAATCATTTAGGTTCGTCATGCTTGTTTGGAACGACATTTTGGCAATAACACTTTCAAGATTCACCGCTTTTCCCATTTGGGGCACACCCCATTTTTGGACAATCTAATTCTGCACAGGGTACTATTCCTACACGGGGCACATACTGTGGACCTTGGAACTCGTGACAAGGGTCCGCTCTTCATCCGGAGGAGACGTCAGCTCAATTTTTCCACAGTCAATGGAACCCCGTGTAGACTTCTATGCCTCTCCCGTTGGGACCGTCATGGGGTAATCCTTACCAAAGTCCATCGAACACGATGAAATCTTCAACATCCTCCGTCCTTCATGGGGAATCAGCCAATGATGTCTCCTCGAATGCAAAACGCTTTATGTCACCGTATTGGTTTCTACCGTAACCCGCCACAGCCTAAACTTTTCCCTCGGTAACTGTGCTACCAAACTCTAGGATCCTTTATCCCAAATGCATCGGAAGAACCTAACCACTATTCTTATGACGCGACACTTGCCGATTTGACACGGGTTGTTAAATGATCCTATCCAATACTTATCCGGGAAGGCTATTCTCCTATGCCATTTTAAGTTTCTTCAGATATCCCAAGTTCGAGGGCTGCCTAATGAATATCCATGTGATCACGTGACTACTTCCCACCTTTGGTGTTCATCTAACTCATCAATGGATGACTCCATTCAGCTATGATTGTTTCAACGCTCTCTTATTGGGAGTGCAGCGAATGGTACATAGAGCTTGATTGTTCACGCTATTCTTCTTGGTGAAATGACGATGCATTCTCCTCAACCATTTCCCAATTAATCGAGATACCACGGCGACATAATTGCTAGCTAATTTTCGAAAGACGCATCACACTATATCTCGATCATATTCTCGAGAGTGGCGACGTACGTAAAGAGTCTTATTTAAGGTACTCCTCGCCCCACCTCTGATTCCCGCTGAGTGGTTCCTTAAGTCTTTGTTTCCGCAGTTATCCAAAGATGTCTCAACTTCAGGGGTTTTCTCCGATGAGGATGCCATCATGAGGGCTCACCAGCTTATTTATCTATTCTCACCGGTCTTATTGTACAACATCCTCGCCAGATGCACCACTTACTAATTTTGATAAAACCGCATAAAAGAGCTTTACTCACATGCCGATGGTATCGTAGTTATTCGACACAAACCAAGTCTGCTGATCAATTGACAAACAATTGTAGCAGCTTTATCTATACAACACTCAGCTGCCAACTAGACTACTACTTTGGCTACTCCTCCTACTCAAACGTTTAAGTACACTCCGCATGCATTTAATTAACCCAAAGGCCACCAAAGAAATTTTGAAGGAAAGAAAAAGTAACGCAAGAAGAGTAAGGGGATAAAAACCAAATGATACCGGCGAGGGCACCATGGAAAAGAGGAAGGCGAGGTATCCGGTGGGTAACTTATGTGCGGAAGACCAATTCGACTCCATCTATGCCTCGACTTCTATGGAGGCCCGTGTTTGTCATCACACAACAACAGCAGTTTCGTGTTGACTAACTTTCAAAGATGGGTAAAATTTAACCTGCTCTCTACAGGTCATAGCGTTTTAAGAAACTTCCTCCGCTTCAAACAATTCATCTTCCGCGAACGATACATGGTTAAAAGTGATGCTTTCATAACGACCAGAGCGCATCTAATTATAGAAAACCAAGCGCCTCCGAGAAGGGAAAAGAAGCCGAGATCCCTATTCTTCCTCCTCAAGGTGACGAGAAGACGCTTGGGTGAAACAATGACATGAATTCCAAAGGGTGCCTGCCGAAGCCTCATAATCCAAACGCGAAGGGTCACGAACTACTCAGGGTGGAAGATTTATCATGAAACCCCAGTTATGTCCGCTGGAGGTCCTCCAAAGTTGCCCTCGCCGAGAAAAGTCGCAGAACAGCTTTAGGATCTACCGAGACTTGTAACCCGTACCATCATGTTAGATACGACCGACTGAAACCTCGTTTGCCTTACCACATCGCGCTTCAAATAGTAGTGGCTCCACTTAAAATTTTACACCTAACATTTTCCTGCGATGTAGGTAGACGAGGGCGCCGACTTACATGTCGTTATCATGCCGAAAGCCATTGGACTAACCTGGTTGTCTCATCATCACTTCCTCACTGCTCGATGGTCGCTTCTTCCGACCGCGATGACATCATCTTCTTTCCCCATTCGCTTAGGGGAACACCGCGCGTCGAAGTAGAAGTAGTTGATGCCCCATCGACTACAATCTATTGTTAGGTCATAGTTGAACTTATGCAATGCAAGCAGTGGTAGCTACAATCTTCCAGTCTTATTACTTCTACATGAAGGCCGGATAGTGACCATTGATCAATTATCATTCTCGACCGACCAGCCTTTTGGGGGCATCCATAGCTCCTATGCAGGCTGATACAATCCTCGCTTCGGCATACAACATAGGAGTTGGTCCAGGCTCCATCTTTGATGGCAATTTTCACTACCCACCTCCTCATGGCTTATGTCAAGTTTAGAGACGAACCGCCACAATGGTGATTTTCCATGTTTCGGCCGTTTCGCATGAGGACTTACTTTCAGATCCGCTGACTCTTCCTTCCCCATCACCACAATGGAAGGGACAGACGCCAAGATGTCCACGCCTTGTCAATGCTGAAGTAGCTGCATTCTTTGTCCAGCAGCTTCACCTACTCCCATCCGACTCACAAGAGTTGGATCCACTTTGAGAGCCTATTTGGGCTCAAAACTATTAAACTTCCCTTGACTACCTTGACATTGTATTTCCTTCTGATGAAGCTATAATCGAAGCAATGACCGGTCCTGACAAACCTTGGGACAATCTTCATCGAGATCATATTTCCTCCCAGAGTTACACCAATCGAGGCAAGAGAATTTCACTATCACCATGACGGGAAATCAACCATGTCCTATTAACCTCCTAGCTACACAAGAAATTTATGATCAGGGGAATATGGAGACTATCGCTAAAAATATCCCTATAGATATCTCCCCAAACTCGGTATCGCGTGAAGAATGTCTTCGTCGAAGCGGATTGGTCCCCCGATGAGATTCAGATTTACAAGGATCTTTCAAAGAATTTCGCGACGCTCGGTCTTAATAAGAGATAATGAACATGGACCCACAAAGTGTCGATCATGTTCTACCTTTGTTGTTTTTCAAGCAAGCTTTGAGATCCGAAAATAAACATCCACGAAAGACGGCAGATGTATGCTTTTCGATCTGGCCCGATTAATCGAAAAGTAACCATTATGGAGTCTTTAAGCCCTTTTCGCATCTTTAAGATGAAAGACTAAGCCGAAAGTGACTCCTGTTTTCACACTGCTAAATTGGTCCGTAAGAATGTTCCTTAAACGTCTCCTTTTAAGCCTCCTTTCAGACTCTAAACATGAAAAGATTGCCGAAAGACCTTGTGGACGTTTACGCTTGTTAAACCGGGAATTTGAAGTCATTCACCACAGATTAGCCCTTTTTTGGTCCGGACGGTCAGTTGTACGAATAAAGGAATACTCTATCAAATTTCAATTCTTTAGAAGAGTACCCGAGCAATTTTATTCCTTTTTTGGCCCCGAGGGACTAAATTTACAAAAAGAAACCCCCGAGTCCATAGTTAAGCTCTTTCGTAGATTTAAAATTGAAAAAGATCGGTCGAGGACCTTTGGTCTTTTCCTTTACACTCATTAAACCTGGGTCCGGTATTATCAAATTCCGACGAGTCCATAGTTGCCAAGTTTCTTTTCTGCACTTTAAAATTGAGAAATAGCCGAGTGATCTTGTCCCTTGTCACACTTTGTTAAAATGGTTTTGGAATTGACGCCTAATCTATAAGGCTTACTCCCCTTTTCGGAACCGACTAGACTATTGACTCTAAAAAAGGTAATCAATGGAGTTTCCTTTTGTGCTTTTTCACTCTCTAAACATGAAAATCACCGATCTTCCCTTCTCGCCTTAAACTTACATCAAAGGACGCACATTGTGTGTTCTATCAACCGCATTTGTATCCTTTACCTTTCAGCCTAGTAATAGTTTTCTTTTGCGTTTTAACACCTTTGGCTACCGGAGGATTTTTCCCGAAAGTATCATTTACTTTCGTAACATCGGCCTTGTCCTGTGCTCTTGAGTTTCTCAGAGGCAAGCCTGCTGGTACTCGATCTTCCTTTGTAACGCATATTCTTTTATTCTTTTTCCAAATCAACAAAGAACAAAAATCAAATATACCCCAAAAAGAGGATGGAAAAAGTATTTTCTTTTATCAATAAATCATGAGTCGCCTCTGATAAAGCACATCTGTCTTTTTGATTCATCATACTTTGGGATGTAGCACTACCTTTGTGTAGTTTTTCCTCGCTATACGAGTTGTGTCCTCCACCGCTTGGTTACTTCTTCCAAACATGGAGAGTTTGTGTTGCCCCCGCTTCGCAGACTTATGATTAATAGATATGTCGCTCGAAATTCTATCAATTTGTTGTGCTATTGTCCGGTGGAAGTTTGTCACTTTAGCCCGAATGGCCCTTCCGCAATATGTCTCTTTGTCCCAAGATAATTGCATCATCCTAAACGCCCAATCAAGTCTTTGTTCAAATCACCAAGCCTTTCAACCATCATCAAGATTATCAAGTCCATAACTCCGACGAGCCGTCGAAGACCTTTGGGTAGTGAATTGTACACTCATATTATGAATTCTACCCAATTTTTAGAAGATTTTGAAGTTGTTGTCCGAGCTCTGAAGTACAAACTATCAGGCCGAATCTTCTTCTGAGAGATGGATACTTTCATGTATATCTTTCTCATTTTGAGATGTAGCTCCACTGCGTATTATTCACGGCTACTCTTCAACGTTATTTCCGATTATGGATCTGTTACGTTGTATTTGATTGGTATGGTTCTGTTTATCCCGAAAGCATGATATGCCTTCGGTGAGACATTTGATATTTTGTAGATGACACCTCCCCGATTCTCGATTCTCGATCACCATCATTCAACATAATGCAATTGAAGAATTGTAATGTATTTCTGCCATCAAATGCTCTTCTGACTCACATTAGGGGCATCTGCTATAACCCTAAAATGGCATCCATGCTTACCTCGCATCAATCCAACTCATGTCTCTTCATTGCAAAAGCCATGCTGAATAAAACCTTGAAAAACAACTTAAAACAAGAAATCCGCGCCTTAACCTCTCACTGGGCGCGTTGTAATGCTTGTTGGCCTTCTACTGTACGTGTTGGAATGTTGGTTGGCCTACTACAGCCCGTGTTTATCTAACAAAGCAAAATCGTGAGTTCATCGAACGAAAAAGTTTTGGGTCGGGTTAATCGAACTCCCAACCATGCATGGCCGAGTTCGTCTGTTCCTATAGCCTCTTCTAGCCTATAAAAAAGAAGGGGTAGGGTACTATTCAAAGAGGGAAATCATAGTAAAGAAATCACTAATTGTTTAATCCATTTTCCCAACCCTTAGCCTTTCCTCAAGATTTATGAGAATTCAAGCAAAGCAGTTGGAGGACAAAGAAGAGGAGGAGCCCAGGATCAGGATCAAGGAACGGTGGCCGGTCTCTATAATCATTGTAAGTTGATTCATCTTGAGATTAATAAAAATATACTTTTCCCGTCCCAAATGCATGAATCTTATGTGTTTCATTTGATTTATGTTTAATCTCTAACCCTCTAGTAGAACAATAGCATGCATGCGTAGTTTTGTCTTGATTGCATGATCGCTTTTTGAAAGGAGCAGCAGACGCAAGGAGATAAAGCACACCGAAGGATCTACACCAACCGTTGATAAAAAGGTTAGTTGGTTCTTTCCATGTTTTCATGTGAAAAAGGGTTTTAGGTTTGGGGTAGAAGGTTGAAAGTAATTTCTTAAGGGTCATGATCTGCATGCAAGTTTAAGCCCTAGCTTGTTAGTCCGTAGGGTAGAATTTCCCCACAACAGGGTTGGCTGGCTCAACATTTCACTTCTATTGTTCTGTGTCCTCCAAACAACACTCGTAGTTCCACGATATACAATTTGACAGACATAATCCAGGGATGGCGGGTTCAAGATTGCGATTGTTTACAGATGGAAAAGTGATAAAACGAGCCACATACTACATTTACGTCGCAGAGGTTATATTAAAGGGAAAATCATGTCCTCTATAGTTTTGTTTCCTACAAACAACACCCAGAGTTCTGCGCTATACAAATTGACAGGCGGACTTGCGGGCTAGCTGGCTAAAAAATTGCAATTATATTTCTCCGTGGCTATACAAATTGACAAACGAAGAATACAACCAAGAACCAATAAACTGGCAGATCGTATTCCTAGTAATTGTTTTTTGTGCCTGCCACCTTCGCACTTCTTTCCAAGTATATATCTTGGAAAGAAATGGGATATCTATTACAGAGGTGAATATATTATCCCTTTTTTTTCGTCTTCTATTCTTAGCCAAATATCTGTTTCTCTTTTCCCTGAAATTTATCTTTCTCCTCACTTATTCATTTTTTTGAAAATGTCTAGTTGCGCGGGTAGCGGGACTTGCGGGTTCACATTTTCACTTGTGCTCTTATATCACGACACCAACCGACCACTTCCCCATTCCATACCCAGTCACTTCTCTGACTGCGGATTCCCAGTAGGTGGGCTCTAGATTGGACTTCTATTGTTCCATGACCTGCGAACAATACTGTTATTTTCGCGATATACAAATTTACAATCGGACTCAGATTATATCATCTTCTGTATTACAGTCTACCTATGATGCCCTCTTCCGTGGTAGACATTTTGCATTGAAAACTTTCGAGACATACAATTTAACCGTCGTGTCCTCACATCTTCTATGGAACTATTGTCACCCCATTTTGAAGCTTGTCTATCCTCTTTCCATACTTTGCCATTTCTTCGATTTTATTTCGCAGATCATCGGGTTGGCGGGTTCAAGAAATGTCCAATTCCTAATTGTTGTTTCCTATGCCCGTGCCATTTTTCAATTAGCAATTACCAATTATATATAAGATATTATTTCTAAGTATGCAATTAGAAAGCGTTAATGCTAAACTAGGATTTGAGGAAATCTCCCATTAATACGCATAAAACCAAAATTTCTGGATGGTTATATTGTCCCTTCCGACTGTTAATTTCAAACATCATGGAATGTCATTTGCACGTCGTCTGGTTGGTCCGTTCACGAAATCTTCAATCCTCGATTCCGAAAATGAGTCTGACTGACCGTTTTCCTATTCCATACTTAGCGACTTTCCCGGAATTCCGCAAATATACAAACCGACTGCTAAATTGCCCCATCATGTTCTCTTCTGTTTTACATGTTTTACAGTAAAAAATATCGATACATAAAATTTGACCGTGGGACACTCGCCTCTCTTGAGTATCCCCTGTAATCATATTTTGAATCTTGTCCGACCGCTTTTCAGACCTTGCCATTCCTTCCTTTCTCTCCCCCGTCTCCATGACCTTCGCGCTTGTCTATAATAAAAAAATGTTTTAATATATATATATATATATATATATATATATCTTGTTTCTAAATATGCAATTAGTGACATTTAATTCTAACATCTCATTGTGTAGGAACCATATATATTGTCATTGATGGGTGAAAGGCTCGAGGAGATGTCCTATTAATATGCATTAAACCAAGATTTGCGAAGGGTTATATTATCCCTTCCGAGTGTTGATTTCAAAATCATGAAATGTCGTTCACACATCGTTGTCTTGGCACGTTCACGAAACCTCCAATCCTTAATTGAACTTCACCGTACCCTCCACCTTCGCAGTTCTAAATATGCAATAAGTTAGCTTTACCACTAATAGTTCATCATGCACCACCCATACAAATTGTCATTAATCAACTAAAGGCTCGAGGATCTTTCCCATTCATAAGCATTTAACAAAGATTTTGCGGAGAGTTATATTATTGGCTCCGACTGTTCATTTCAACCATCATCTGGAAAAAGACAACGTTCTCATAAACCTATGGCATCAGCTCGACAACAATTTTGTGGAGATACAGTGAACATCTTTGGGTGCGAGGACCAGAACTTCCAGTGGTCCAAGGCATATTCTTATTACTCAACCCCTGCCGCCCAGAACGAAGTAATTTGGACGTCTAGGATTTCTCATGCAGGCTGTGTCCTTGAAATTTTTGACTGTAAGGAGCCGGTCTCTTTGTGCACCGATAAATTCATTTCAGGAAAAATAATTATTCCACTGCGATACCACTCTTATGTTTCTTTGTCACCTTAGGTCTTCCACCAGATGTTAAGATTGTTGGAGCCAACATTGACGTTCAAAGAAGAAGATTCCAAACAGTTCCTAGCAAAGAATAATAACGGGTTGGACCTCTTTCCACATTTATTGGAAGACCCGATTGTAGTTCCTGAAGATATCACAAGCTTGCAGGTTAGTTCATTTAGAAATCCATTCCGTAAAATTGCCTAGCTGTTTACAAGAATAACGGGACAGGAGTCCACAACAACTATTTCTTGGATGACTCTTTATATTTTTTATTTCACAGTCAAGGAACAAGCCATTTTTGATTGGGGAAAGTTAATTTCCCATGAAATTTGTTCCCAATTGTCAAGCTTCAAAAGGGAAAAGAAATTTTATATGTCATCCTACTTAGTTTTTGCGTTAGCACATTGCTACAAGTTTCCATAACTGTCGTTGTCCAAGAATGTCAATTGGGAATTCAACCCAGTAACATTCTAGTACCAGGCCTTGTGGAAGCACAAGACCTCCCACTATTTTTATGAGGTTTTTAATGGCTTTGTGTCTGTTTTCAAAGTTTTGTTGTTAGGAGAAGATGCTCCCCGCATATTTGAATAGGCAACCAGTTTTTCGGATAGGAAGGGAACACTTTAACATTTGGATAATTACACTGTGATAAGGATTTTTGGCTCCAGGGAAAAACCT
>SNQJ01S0102627.1:33749-46378 GCA_010110895.2 Picea sitchensis
TTAATATGTACCAACATCATCAACTATGCACCTCATGTACGTGCCCACTCATCAACTACTTGTCTCGACCATGTACCCGACATGTACCTCAACCAAAATCCCATCCATATCATCATCCAAATATGATTCGTAATTCTATAATAGACCTGGTGTATATGATCACATACCTACAAACCTTCCTTAACTTTAGCAACAAGAGACTAGCATTTTAATCAAACTTTTATTTAGTCTCACATGACTAGTTTTGGATTAATCAACAACCCTAACTTGAAATTATCATAACTATGTACCTATAATGAATAAAGATCATAAACTAATATACAATGTTCTTCATTATGTTGTATGCAATTCCTCCATTTTCACTACTTCTAACCTCTCAGAAAAGGAGTTATATCAAAAATGGTATACCTTGTTGAATTCAGGCTTATTCTAGAGAGTGACTTTGTAGAGCGTGCCCCACACAACATATTTGTTGAATCAATCTAAAAATGTTACAAAACATACTAAATATTGTACTATAACCAACACATTTGGTCTTACTGAATTTTTATCTGTTATGATGAAGTTATGACGTTTTTACCCAAAACATCCATTTTAGACTAGTTTTAGGACTAGACACGAACCCTATTTTCCAGGGAGTGTAACTCCAAAAATACAACGATCCACAAGATTAATGTTTTACCATAGATACTTGGATATGTTTCCTCAATTTCAAAGCAATTTCATGGTCTAAGTCATTCTAGAAAAAACGTTATTGTGAAAATGGTGAGATGACCTGTAAATAACATACCTTAGAAAGCATCATCAAAAAAATTTATCCTCCCTTGAATTTTGGTCTTCTTTTCTTCACCTTCCCTCTGAAATTTGGCTTATATATCCCTTGGTTGCCTCAATCACCTATAAATATTCAATATGCTCAAGTGTTATGTAAAATGAGAGAGCCTTGCCTCTTATTTATATTCTCCATCTTCTAGGTCACTTAACCCATTTCTAGGTCACTTAAACCATTTATAGGTCACTTAACCTATTTTCCTCATTTTTAGGGTTAACCACTTTCCATAATAAGAAATTTCTCCATTACTTTTGTTAGCTCCCAAAATGAATCAGTCACTTGGTTTCATTTTGTAGGTGATAACATTGTCATCAATAAGATTCTATATTTGTTTTTTGATTCTTCTAGTGTCAGAACTTAGGTTTTTAAACTCATGCCCTAGAAATAAGTTGATCCTCAAAGGTTGTTCTTTAAAATTTCGTGAAAAATCTTTTCACCAGCTAACACATGTTTCAAGGTTGATGTTAGCTGGTGAAAGCAACAGGTTTCAACAGTTAAGGTGTACTCTTCCGCAGACAAGCTAGCTGGTGAAAGTGCTAAACACGGGGTTTTCTTCCATGATTCCAGAAATCAAAAAGAGACATGCTTGACACACTTCACATAATCATTACGGGGCACTATTCGAATAAAGTGATGATGATGATACAATTGTGCATGTTTTAATTGGATATTATGGTGGATCATGCTCGTGATTGCATGCTCCAACAATGATAGCATTGGAGATGATGAATTCACATTCACCATCACAGATAGAGGAGTAGTACCACTCACCCAGCAACATCAAATCAACACTTCATATTTTGAACATGCACTGTTCACAAGTAATATGGTATGGTTCCATGTTTTCGATTTGGCAACACCGAGAGCTTTCACCAGTGCTAAACCTTGGCTCAATCAGGAAATTACTGTGACAGTTGTCTTATAATCATCCGAGGTTCGAGTCATAGATGGAAAGGAAACAAAGTGGTTTGCTACTGAGGAAAGAATTGGATAGCCTGTCATTCTTACAGTCGCATCCAGATGTGCAAAAGGATTTCTCAGATGCAAGATGCATGAATTACGTGGAAAGGTTACAAAGTGGTTTCCACCAAAGGACAGCTGAAGTGTTTGCTAAATCGTATGATGGAAAGAGAGACAATGTTGGTTCTTTAGAGATGATAGTCGATGAATCTTCCATTTCCACTGCAATCAGATTACCCAGAACAAACCAAATCTAGTTTAAGACAACAACAACCAAGAATTTGAATTTCAGGGTATACCTCAAGGAAGAATTCAGAGACATCACCTAGAAGAAAAGCATGTCATTTTCTCACCTGGAAGAGGAATGCCAGGACCTGTTTAAAGGCATTCAGCTCTATTTCACCTCAGAAGGAGGGTATGACAAACTAATTTTATATCATTTCAGACTGCTATATCATTTCATAGGGAAGAACCTCATGAATTTTCCTTTCTTCCTTCACAAAATCCTAACCAAAGTGTGTAAGAAGATCAGAGTCGAACCTCTAAGCATAAAAAATACCCTTTGTCATTTTGGCTTGATCAAACTGATAATTGTAGAGGAACTGAGACAAAGAGGAAGGACTTCGCAACATTTTCTTTTCTGGGAAGGTTTTGAGACCCAAACTCAACCTATGAATGAGCAGAAGAAAACTGGAAAAAAGCAGTTAACTCCTCATAGAAGCTCAAGGAGGAGGAGAGCTCTTCCAGGACCACCAGAGGACAAAATTTCTAGCATAAAGTTTGAGAGAGAACAGAAAAAATTAGATTTTGAAACCAACTCAGAGCAGTCTATAATGAAAAAGACAAATATTCTCAATTTTCCATACACAGACTTAGAAACAAAGCCAAAATAGGAAGATGAAAGTCCAGTCATTAAAAATCCAGAGCATTCCATGGAAATTGCAATGACTGTGAAACTTTTACTCCTATAGATGAAGGTGAAACCTCAAAGAGTAAGAAGTCAAAGAAATCACAAAAAATTAAAGAACTGAACGAGGTGATAAAACAATAGGAGGTTTTGGAAAGAGTGATCAAGGCAAGATACAAAGCCTTATCAAAAAAATTTGCAAAGACAAATGTAGCTTTTGAGAAGTTGGATTGTGAGAGTGTCAAAGAAAAAAAGAGAAAGAAGAAAATCACCAAGGATTATAACAGTTTGTTGTGGTTAGAAAAACGCCTAAAGAGGAAAATCAAGAAACTGAAGGAGAAGGTTAATACACATCCAGATCTACAGGTACTGGCCCAGGTTGCTGTGAATTTGCAGGGAGATAAATCAAAGGAAAATTGAGTTTATTGGTAAAACAACAGTTTTGGATATGAAAGGTTTCTTTTTGGCCAAAGATAGAGCTTCCGCCAGCATAAAGGGAAAAATTATAACCAATTAGCTGGTGAAAAGAAGAACTTTCACCATCTAACTAGCAGATCGTAAGGTGAATTAGCTGGTGAATCTATAGAAAGAATTTTTTGGAAAGTTAAGCTAGAGAAAAATGATTTTGGAATATTTGAAAAGGTATGGGAGCATTGAATGATTAACCACCAAATCAAGAAACACTCAGCATCAAAGATTCGTGGAGATTTTGGGACAAAATGTTAAATTGGTCAACTAAATTTTTTGGTTATGGTTATTGAAAGATTCCAGCTACAAAAGACAGGTTTCTTTACCTCCCACGACACAACAGAGTCCTAAAAGTAATGAAGAATAGATGTCAAAGATCAACAAAAAATAGTTCGAGTCCTAGGAACTAGTCTTTGATTATCAAATTGTAATTAATTAGTTTTACTTTCTATATTTAGACATACAGATCCAAGTTTTCACGATCTAAAAACTGATTGTAAAAGGCTATAAATGCCTATCTTTTCTAAGAGATCAGGGTTCAATCTAGGAGACATTTTTTGGTTATTATACTAGACTCTTTATTGATTTTAGAATCACAATCCTCTTATGTTTTCAATGACAGATTTTCTCATATTTTCATCATTCTATACTTTATTTCAGTTTATCTCAGCTTCTAAGAACTCTTATCTTCTTTTTAAGCTCATAAACTTGAACTAAATATTTTCTTGCTATCTTGTATGACCCTGCACATTGTTGTATCTGGTTATCTAGACTAGTATTCTTCATCTCCTATTCAAACTTTGTTGTCTGATCATTGAGTTCTAAAAGCACTGTCTCATTCGAATGCATGAAGTTGTCCTTTTCATTAGCTATTGAGTTATCCTATTGTTCCAAGCACAAAAAATATACTATATTATTAAGTTACCAAGCATCTTTAGTCTACAACCCTAAAGAGTTCCTTGGAGTGATAACAAATTGGCGCTGTTGCCAGGGAATCAAGATTGAAGCTCAGCTTTCCTGGGATATGACACAGAGCTGATCTTTGATGATAGACATAGATAAGACATTACATTGGTTGTAACTATCTATCTGGAAACTCAACAAGTTAATCCTAGCTCCCAAGAGAATCAGTACCATGGAGAATCCACAAGAATCACCTGTCACACCAATGCCCAATCAAGAACTAATTCTCAGAAGAGGAAAATCATTCCAGTGTCAAACTTCAAAACCAAACACTGAAGGTAATCCTCTCTTTAGTTCTAGATAATCTACTATAGAAAAAATTGCATTTTCTTCCAAGAGTGCTAATGAAAAAGCAACTGTAACCACCGTAGAAGAATCAATTATTTCTTATCAACAAGAAAATGCCATTGCTGATGAATTGATAGATTCAAATTTGGTTGAAAAGCCATCTAAGACCTTAGGAAGAAATCATAGCTCTTCCTCTCTTGAGTCTTTTCATTCACAACAGAAAGAAGATCATTTAAATATTTACACTAGCCTCCTTGTTGTAGAACATCTTCTTCAAGAGTTGTTTTCTAAAGGGGAAGAAAACCTAGTTGAACAACTTTCCAATTCCTATAGAGCCTCATATCATACTTCTTTCCCATTAGAGGATTCACCTTCTTCAAAGTTCCCTAGTGTTGAGGAATCAGAGAAGAGACTATCACTTCTCTCACCCTTTTTCATTATGGCTGCACCTCCTCCTTTGACCAATATGCAACAAATCCTAGCTGCTAGGTATGCACCACTTATATTTCCAAATCCATTATCATCTATGCCGACAGAAGACTATCAGAAGTATATGCCCAAATTTATAGGTGAGGGTGATGTGACTACTAAAGAACATATAGAGGCCTTCTACAGTTATGCTGAAAATCTTAACTTTGAGGAGGAAGATGTTTGGACCCAAATATTTGTCCAAAGCTTAGATGGCCATGCCATGAAGTGGTTCAAAGAACTCCCTGTTGGTTCCATAGCTGGCATCGAGCAATTTGATGATATCTTTTTGAAACATTGGGGTGATAGAAGAGATTTTTTGTATTATATTACCTAATTTGGAAATCTAAGGAAAGAAAATGGTGAGTCGATCTCTAATTTCACTAAGAGGTTCAATAGAATTTACAGTAAAATACCAGCTGAGATAAAAACTTCAAATGCCTCTGCCAAAATCACATATTCAAATTCATTTGACATAGAGTTATGTTTTTTTTTGAGAGAAAGAAGGTCACTGACACTATCCCTAATGCAAGATTTTTCCCTTGAAGTGGAATCAAATATATTGGCTTCTCATAAGATGAAGGGAAATATTGATAGGAGAAAGCTGAGAGATGAAGCTTTTTCTTCATCCAATGCTAACCCAAAGTTAGATAAAATGGCTAAGATGTTAGAGTCTCTAACCTCTGAGATATCTAAACTCAAAATTGAAAATAAGCAGCCTGTCAAGGGAAGGGCTAATTATGATTATGAAAATAGAAACCCAAATCAAAATCCCAACAACTTCAGAAGAAATAATCAGCCAATGCAAATTTTGCAAAGAGAAAGGAATCCTACTGAGGATCATATGATAAAGGCTCCTCTTCAAAATTTCATGATGGACAAATATGAAGGTGATTTTCAAGAATATGGACAGGATAATATTCACTGCGTGGGAGAGGAGACAGGGAAATCTTATGTGACACAGCATGACTATGAAGAGTCATTAATGATTGAACAGATAAATGAAAGTTTTGTTGATGATGGCCTGTTTCAAATGGAAGAGAAGAACGAATACAATATCAGATCTAAGTCCACTACTGCCCAACATAATGCACCAGCTTCTCCCAAGAAGATCGCAACCCCTGTTAAGCAAAAGGATCAAACATCAGAGGATCAACAATCAAATTCTTCAAAATTGAATGCACCAACTCCTCCCAAAAAGACTGTTGTCTCTGTCAAACAAAAAATTCAGAAAAGTCAGACCCCTGTTGACCAAAAAAGCGTTCAGAAAACTCCGTTAAATGAGGTAAAGGTTTCTGATAAAATCTCCTATTCTTTCAATTTTGAAGCTGAAATACAAAAAATTAAAATCCCCATCCCTTTGATTGAGTTAATGAAGAATGAAACATTCAAGAAAGATATCCTTAAAACCATGAACCCCAAATCTATATCTCCTTCTGCTGATATTCTTAATATATATGATGAAAATCCAACCATTACTGTGGGCCAAATGGTAGAAGAAAAAAATGAAAGTTGTCCACCTTTTTATATCTCTCTGAACATTCATGACAAAACACTACATAATTGTTTTCTGGACTCTGGTGCTTCTCACAACTTAATGCCAAAGGTGGTCATGGATGAGCTCGGGTTAGAGATTACTAAGTCTTACCACAATATTTTCTCTTTTGATTCTCAAAAAATCAAATGTCTCGGACTAATCAAGGACTTGGCTGTAACTTTGACCCAAGCATCTATGAAAACTATGGTTATGGATATTGCAGTGGCAGACATCCCACCTAAATTTGGATGTTTGTTATTAAGATCGTGGATGAAGAGGCTAGGTGGAACTCTTCAAATGGATCTCTCCTATGCTATTATCCCTATTTTTGGAGGAGTAAATAGAAGGTTATACAGGGAGTCACAGCTCGCATATATAATCAGTGATGAAAAAAATCCAGCCAACCATCCTATTTATTCAGTTTGTTAGAACCCTATATAATAGGGAATCAGTGTTCTAAATACTATTTATTTATTTCAGGCATATGTGTTCGCTCATGATGCATGGCGAAGGTGGCGGAAAACGCCCGAAAATGACCGAGCATAAGATGAATGTTTGCGCACGAACTTCAAAACAAGTTTTGGTGCATTTGGTTTGAAAGGGAAGCTTGAAGGGAAGAGAAATGGAGGTTGTAGAGGCCAATGCTATTATTAACCATGATTTTTCAGAAGGTCTTCTATCTTGGCATCCAAATTTTTGCAATGGATTTCTCTTTGATGGTTTTGACTATGCTGAAGAAATCAAGGCAGAATCAGGAAGCCAGTTGGTTGTTGTATCCAATCGAACACAATGCTGGCAAGGCTTGGAACAGGATATCACTCTAAGACTGTTGCTACATGTAACGTACATTGTTTTAGCTTTTGTTCTCATCTGGGGGTCTGATCAAGAAACAACTGATGCATTTGCAATATCGAGTCTAGAAAATCCAAATTCAACTCCAACTTTTATAGGGGTCGGAAGAGTGGCAACATCAAGAAAAAGGTGGGAAAAACTTGAAGGGACGTGTTCCTTGAAGAGATTGCCACACAGAGTTGTATTCTACTTGGAAGGATCTTTACCTGGTCTTGATCTTCTAATTGACAGAGGTCATCTGTGGTCTACAACTATAGTTAAGGGGGAGGTCAATAGGAGCTTTGCAAATGGACATGATAACATTATACAGAACCCTCTGTTTGAAGATGGGCTTAATCACTGGACTAGAAGGGCCTGTAATATTGTGCTTCATGATGTCGCTAAAGGAGAAGTTCTTCCATCAGTTGGCCAACATTTTGCTTCTGCAATAGCTCGAACATAAGGTTGGCATGGCATCCAACAAGACATAACTGGGCGACTAAAAATAAAATCTGCTTATGAAGTATCAGCCATGGTTCAAATCTCTAGCAACCTTGCTTCTGCAGAGGTGCTCGCCACTATATGGATTCAAACCAGTGACCTACGCAAACAATATATTACTATGGGCAGGTGTCCAAGCTTGTACATGAGTACTTAATAGTGGCTGTGATTTTGGTTGTTCCAGAGTACAGGCCTCTTCAAAGGAATGGGTGCAATCGCAGGGGAAGTTCCTTCTGAACCCCAAACCTGCCAAGGCAATAGCCTATTTGGAAGGGTCACTTGCTGGCATTGATATTCTTGTTGCTAGTTTTTTAATGTGCCCTACAACAAAGCCATCTCCTTCACCAGCGCCTACAATTGAGAATCCTTCTTTTGGACTGAACATTCTATAGAACAACAATCTTCTAGGTAAATAAAAGTGCCTGCTTTGAAGACTCGCAAGATCCATATGAATTCAATGATGAAGAGCTGGAACCTATGAAAGGGAAGAAGGTGAATAAAAACAATAAATTAAAATTACTTACTGTTTCAGCCAACAATCCCAATGTCGAGCAGGACAGTTTTGGATCAGATTCAATTGCTCAATTATCACCAACAATTAATGGAATTGATAGTTTGATAGCAAGTGACGCTCCTATAGGATATCAGACAGGAGCCTTTGCAAGAAACTATTTAACAGAGGAGCTAGGTATAGCCCCATCAAGACTCATCCCCCTCTATTCTATAGAAAAATATGTTGAAGCATTGTCCCTGGGACCAAGCAAGGGAGGGGTGGCTGCAATTGTAGATGAGCTTCCTTATGCCCAATACTTTCTATCACTACAAGGCGGATTTTCAATCGTTGTTCAGCAATTTACTAGAAGTGGATGGGGTTTTGTATTCCCAAAGGGTTCGCAGCTGGAAATTGACATGTCAACGGAAATTATGAGCCTGCCAGAGAATGGTGAGCTTCAGATAATCCATGATAAATGGTTAAGTGAAAGTGCTTGCACCTCAGACGGCAATCAACTCCAATCGAATCAGCTAGGCCTGAAAAGCTTCTGGGGTCTTTTCCTGATTAGCGGAGTTGCATCCTTAATTTCCATATTTGCATTTCTGTGTCGTAGGATTTACGATTTCATTCATCATCATCGGAATCATGACAATGAATATGGCAATGTCTCTGCATCCTGTTCCCTTGCTATTCGAAGTGCAAGAGTTCTACGATCATTTGCTATTTTTATTGACGAGAAAGAAATTGATGCAAGAGGAAATATGACGATCAAGAGGAAACACATGGAGAAACAAGCTAGTGTAGGGAATGGCGTGAGTCCAGTTTTTGGTTCTACCCATGCAAGTCCTCTCAGTCCAGGGTTCTCTGCTGATCCATTCACTTGACCAGCAAAAATAGCGAATTAGCACGACTTATTTGACCGAGTCTAATTCTGTTGTTCATCCAAAAGAGACTCAAGTAAATTTTGGCAAAACAAATCGATAATTGACAAGAGGGATAAAGACAAAGGAAATAGCTTGATAGCTCAGAGAGATAATTAGTTACATAGGCGGCAGAGTATCCCAACTGTCAGGCATAGATCGAACCATCTGGCAAACAAGAACTTCGGTTACAGGGAACACATGGCAGGAGGCTACAGCTACCCAACCACCTCAAGGCATTCAAATGCTGCCACATTTGTTCATTGTGAGGCTGTTACAGTCTATGCACCAGCAAATCATTAAACCTCCTCCAATGTGCCAGATGTCAAAGCAAACAGTCACCAAATTCAGTTTTCATTTAGTTTACTGTTGGGTTTGCTGTAGACAGACTCTATAGGTGTCAATATTTGGTTGTAACTGTTTACTATTCTTAGAGTGCAGAGTTAAAGCGCAAGTCTTGGAAGACTAATAGGCTGGGGGGTTTGTTTATTATTTATAGTGATGTAAAATACTAATAGGGGGTTCGAATGGGCTAAAGAGGAGAGGCTCGACCTGTGTGAGAGGTCCAGATCTGTAATTTTCATTTTCTTTGCTGGATGATGGCTGTGTTTTATCCAGAGAATATTTCTCTGTAATTTTAATGATGGATCAGTAATTAGACATATTTCTTTTACAGGATTCTTGTGCAGTGATATTGGTGGAGTTTTTCCCTGTTAAATGTTTTCCTGTCTTCTTTATCAATTTGTTTTCAGTTCTTATTACTAGAAGGAGAGTAACAGGGGCAGAATTTATCATCAGATACTCTGCCTCTCATCTTGTGGTAATCTTTATGTTTATCTTCTAAAGGCTTAGTACATGAATTCTTAGCTGCTCTTGTGCTTGGTTTTTTCCTCCCCTTTTCCTTCCTTAAACTGATGCCATCATAACTTGATTCGATCCAATATTGCTGCTACCTTGCCCTGTGAAAGTATTTTGTCCAAATCTGAGGATTAAATCATCTTGTTTAAAACACAGACCCCATTTTCCCAATGGCCCTCCTTGCTGTCCCAAATTGACCATTTAAAAACCAAAACCAAAACCCTATACTTTTATAGCTAGCCTAAAATCCATCCCTTACAAACAAAGCTAAATTATAAAGAGAGATCCCTCTCTGAGTCTTGGAGGGATAGATCCAAGACTCGAAGCGGTTCGAGGTTACCTCTGTGATTGCCTCAGCAGCCTTAGGCAAATTATAGAGTGCTAACACAGTTGACATAGGTATGAGATCTTGCATTTTACAAATTGATGATTCATTACCAGATTCATTGTTGCTTAGGAAGCCCACATTTCAGTCCACAGAAGTAGCATAAGACGATATTTGGACCATGTTCTTCGATGGTGCTTGTACCAAAGAATCAACAGGAGCAGGGGTGGTATTGATTTCTCCTTCAAAGAAAACTTCTCATTTGTCCTTTAATCTTGATTTTAAAGTGACTAACAACATAGCAGGGTATGAGGCACTGCTCCTGGGATTAAATGCAACCAAAGAGATGAAAATTCATAGATTATAGGTATATGGAGATGCAAATCTAATCATTCAGCAAGTGAACAAATCCTTTCAGGCCAAACATGTTAGGCTGAAAGCCTATAGGTTTGAAGTTTTGAGGGCAATCCATACTTTTTCAGATTTCGAAATTTCATATGTACCCAGAGAAATGAATGAATTGGTTGATTCATTAGTTGTGTCAGCCTATGATTTTATACCTCCTCTACCTCCTAAATTGAATTATGAGATTCAAGTAAAGTATAGGCCATCCCTCCCTGACAATGTAAAATTTTGGAAGGTTTTTGAGGATGATGTTGAACTCACTAGATTTCTTGCAGTAATAGATCGGTTTGCACATTTGCAAATTGATTTGGAAAATGAACATGACGAAGAAGTTGAGAAGCCAAAGTTCAGAAGCAAAATTGTATCACATGANTTATACCTCCTCTACCTCCTAAATTGAATTATGAGATTCAAGTAAAGTATAGGCCATCCCTCCCTGACAATGTAAAATTTTGGAAGGTTTTTGAGGATGATGTTGAACTCACTAGATTTCTTGCAGTAATAGATCGGTTTGCATATTTGCAAATTGATTTGGAAAATGAACATGAAAAAGAAGTTGAGAAGCCAAAGTTCAGAAGAAAAATTGTAGCACATGAAATAGTACAACTGTCCACTAACAGAATCCCTAAAGGTTTGGTTCCTTTAGAAAACATTTTTGATAATAATGATGTGGTTGTCAAATTGGAAAAGAGGGAAGAAGACTCATAAGTTTTTCAGTGTAATGTAGCAAGTGAACAATATCCTAAATATGTCAACTTAGATTCAAATCTTACTGAAAACCAAAGGGATGATTACGATGAGCTGTTAAAATAATTTGTTGAAATCTTTGCTTGGAAATATGATGACTTAAAGACATTCAACAATGAAGTAATTCAGCACAAGATTCCCATGAACAAAGAGACAAAACCATTTAGGAAGAAACTTAGATATTTCAGTCCTATGTTGTTTCCTACCATGGAAAAGGAGATCAAGAAGCTATTGGATGCCCGCATTATTATACCTCTCAAGTACTCAGATTGGATTGCTAATCTTGTACCTGTTAGAAAGAAAATTGGAGAGATCAGACTCTGTGTGGATTCTAGAAATCTGAATAAGTGCTCTAGGAAAGACAACTACCTGTTGCCTAAGATGGAACATATTTTACAGAAGGTGTTAGGATCAAAGGTGATGTCCTTTATTGATAGGTTTTCTGGATACAACCAGATTGCTATCCATCCAGATGAGAGAGAAAAAACTGCCTTTACTACTTCGTGGGGTACATTTATGTACGAAAAGATGCCTTTCGGATTCATGAATGTGGGAGATACATTCCAGTAGGAAATGGAAATTTCATTCGTTGGGGAGAAAGACAAATTTGTCTTGATATATCTTGATGACATTATTGTTTTTTCAAGCATCCATGAACATCATTTGCAGCACTTGAAAAAGACATTGCTAAAATGTCGAAGGTATGGCATTTCTCTTAATCCTAAGAAATCTAATTTTGCACTCAAAAAAGGGAAATTACTTGGACATATTGTTTTAGCTAATGGGATGAGGATTGATCCAAAAAGAGTAGTAGCCATTAAAAATTTGTCTCTTCCTAGATCAAAAAGGGACATTCAGTCTTTCCTCGGAACTATAAACTTTATCAGGAGGTTTATAGCCAACTTTGTAGAACTTACAAAGCATATCACCTCTATGTTAAGAAATAACTCAGAAGTAATATGGATTGAAGAAGCTAAACACTACTTCAATGATATCAAAGAAGCCATTATGACAACCCCTATTTTAATCATCCTTGACTTCGACAAGGAGTTTTATATCTTTTCATTTGCCTCAAAAGACACAATTGCAACAGTATTATTGTAGAGAAATGCTAATGATCAGGAGC